>VMDO01006033.1:0-104708 GCA_007922755.1 Pedetes capensis | reverse complement strand
AAAAAAAAAAAAAAAAAAAAAAAAAAAACACTTACATTTGGAATACAACCATTTTATAGTCCCATTATTTTGGCATTAAAGCTTGCTTGCAAAATTTCCACACATGTACAGAGAATCAAAATACAGATGCTCCTTGATTTACAACAGAGTTACATCTAAATTAAACCTATCAAGCTGAAAATATCCTCAATCAAAAAAGCATTTAATATACTTAACCTATCAAACACCACAGCTTAGCCAAGCCTGCCTTAAACATGTGCACAACACTTCAGTTAGCTACAATTAGGCAAAATCATCTAACACAAAGCCTATTTTATAATGTAGTGTTGAATATCTCATAATTTACCAAATACTGGACAGTAAATGAAAAGTAGATTAATTATATAGGTATATTTTCACAGATAAAGTTGAAAAATCTTAAACTGAATTATCCTAAGTCTGGGGACCATCCTACAGATTCACTTAAGAAAAAAAAAAAGGAAAAAGTATCAGCCCCAAGCAATTTATGCCAAATTCAAACTAATAACTATGTATCTTTATAATTAAAAGCAAGACAATCTTGGGTTCATACCCTAGCATTAGTTAGTTGTTATAAATGACTAGTCTCTAACCCTCAAAAATTCTGTTACTGGGTCTAGGTTTTTAGAAAGATTAAACAAGATAATGTAACTAAAGCAGGAACTAATTGCTTAACAAATAGAAAGCAGTTGGTATATGAAAAGAAGAAATATTCTACTACCATGGGATATACTAAAGACAGAAACTCCAAACTTATAAGCAGTTATAAAAGCAATCTATGGGCTGGGCGTGGTGGCACACGTCTGTAATCCCAGTGGCTCGGGAGGCAGAGGCGAGAGGATCACAAGTTCAAGACTACAGGCAGTCTGTGTAACTTAGTGAGACCCAGTCTCAAAAAGTAAAAAAAAATGGGCTGGGGGTGCAGCTCAGTGGTCTGGCACTTGCAAAGCAGGTGCGAGGCCCTGGGATCAACCCCCAGTACCGCAAAAAAAAAAAAAAAAAAAAAAAAGATATTTAGCTACTAATAAACATCTTTAGGTTAAGATTTAGGTCAGTTGGTAGAGTGCTGCTCTGTGCTCTCTAATGCTCTGAGATCAATCCCCAGCATGGCAAAAAATGAAAGAAGGACCTGGCATCCCACTCCTGCAAAACAATCCTGAAACAATCAGTCATTAAAAGCCTTAAGAATATCAGAGAAGCACTGACATAGTGCTGCGCATGGCACAGTGTTATGGAGTGTTTTGTTCTGTTGTACACAGGATCACTATAAGTCGGACCCTCCTGGATGGCACCTAACAATAATAAAGAACAAAAAACATCTTCACAGTTTACTAATTTGTCATTAATAGTTACCTGCAAGATTGTCAAGCATGAAGTTCAGTAGCTTTCGTGTTCCATCTGGGTCCTGGTATAAGTTGAGAATATCCTGTGATAAAGGATTGCCTAAAGCAGAAGACAAAAATAAAACTTTTAAAGACTTATAATTTTAAGACAAAACAGAAATGTACCCAATGAGTACTAATTTTCTAAATTAAATTTATTATATTTAACCTGCCACAGATATTTAAAAAATCATATGAACATAAAGAAATACCCTTGTTTAGGATAGTCATAAAGAATAACTTTAAGAGTTCTTTTCAGATTTCACTATTTATATTATGATCCTAAAATTAGAGCTTGTCAAAAATATATGCTTATACATAAACACATACATGCTAATCATGGTCAATTTTGATGTAACCCTATAGATTCCACATGTATTTTTGAAGACTAATTTCTAACTGAAAGACCAACAGCCATGGTTGAAAAAGAATGAGTGATATTATAAAGAAGAGGTCTTTTTTAAAAGGTTTATATTACATATGGGAAAAAGAAAAATATTTCAAGTGAGAAAAAAAATCTGTTACCAAGACAAGTTAGTGAAATGTGGGGGAAAAATAAAAAGTTTGTTATGACAGAGATCACAAATATCTGAGTATTAAGAAAACAGATTTACCAAATATCAAAAAACAAGCTACCATTAACAGACTACATGTTTCCTTATGAAATAAAGGAAGTATTCATTAAAACAAACATGCAACAATACTCTAGCATTCCGATTTGAAAAAGCAAAAACTACGTACGGAACTTCCATAAATGAAGTTCCAACTATTAAACCAAACCTTCAATGCTATACACAGCCACCAAAATGACAATTTTTTTTAAACAAATGACCATGTTAGTAAAAATGTGGAGTACCTGAAACTCATAAATTACTGGTAAAGTATAAAATGATACAACTACCAAGGGTGTCAAAAAATGTGTACACATTTTAAGAGATATTATCTATGTATTATTTTTTAAAGCTGAATTGAATTACAGTAGCAATATGTAATATGATATTCACTCAAAAGATGGCGTTAATCAAATGAATGCTAGCTCCACCATGTGACAGGCAGGACAGTCCAAAAAATGGTGGAAGCATGGTTGTTGCTTAAGGAGTACAAGACTATTTTGAAGTGGTATTTAAAATTCAAGGTGTCATAGAAGTATGCAACAGAAGATCCAGAATGCCCAACTATTGCATGAATTCCTGGTAAGTTTTAGCTGCATGGTACTATGTGTGATATGTACAATGGAAGATCCAGGAGGCCTTGCACAAGTCCTACTTCTTTTGCTGTGATAACCACTTGGTGCATCTCTTGTAATTGCAGATGTGAAACATGGCTTGTAGTCTTCTTTTGTTATCAGTATAGATTATTACAATTCTAATACAGATTTTTACATTCCTAAAAGGTGTGTACATTTTGGAGGGAACTTCTGGATATTATAAGCCTGGTTAGTAGTTTTTAATTAACTTTAAAGTGGGAAAAGGAAACATCCTGAGATGACAAAAAATGTACTATATCTTCATCTGGGTGCTGGTTTCACCAGTATATAGATACCAAAGCTGGATACTCAAATATTTCAGTATTTTGCAGTATGGAATTGTAAATTAAGTATGGGGAGGTACCTTGATGAATGAGGCAAGTAGTATATTAGACACAGCTAAAAAAAAAAAAAACTTCATGAACAGGAAAAATATGTTCAAAGAAATTACTCAAAAAGCATCACTGAATCAAAAAGAAGAAAAATACAAAATAAAAGATGTAGAATTTAAAGTAAGAAATCCTAATCTATATGACATTCCAAAAAGAGAAGACAGACTTCAATTTTCTGTTCTAACACATAAAGGGCCTGAAAGTTGACTCCTGACCTCACAACTGTAGTCACAGTTCAAACCATTGTTAAGCAATATTCTCTTTAAAAATTTCTGACCTCAAAGTCATAATAAAAAGAAAAATTACTACCAAGCTCCCTCTAGCTTTCATTATGCGGTAGAGAAATACCCAACTCAAGCTAACTAAAATGCTGAGACCTAGAGAAAAAAGAAAACTTTAAACAGAGGAGAAAGGATCAAACATTTCAGAAGAATAAAAAAGAATGAAAACAAATTTCAACACCAACAAAAAAGCTAGAATATAATAGAATATCTCCAAAGAGTTGCAGGAATTATATCTCAGATTTCAAACCCTCTTCTCACTTATCAAAGAGAAAGTGGGCCAAAAAAAAAAAAAAAAAAAAAAAAAAAAAAAAAAAAAAGAAAAAGAAAAAAAGAAAGGAAAAGGAAAGAAACCATTTTACTAATGTTTATGTAATATTCCATTCAAAAACAGAAAAATTAGTCTGAAGGTATAGCTCAGTGATAAAGCTAGCATGTGTGAGGCCCTGAATTCAATCTCCAGCACCAAAGAAGAGAAAGGAAAAAAAGAAGACAGAAAAATATGTTCCTTCCAAGTACAAATAGTCACCAAGAAAGATGATATTCTAAGACAGAAAAGAAACTAACAAATTTGCAGAAAATGAAACCACATAAAGCTACTGTCAGAACAAAACAAAACTAGAATCAAACAATAGACAAATATCTAAAACATTCTGAAATATTCTGAAATTAAGTATCACAGTCTAAATAATCTACAGGCCAAAAAATCATCACAGGAGAATCTTAAATGTTTAAATTAGGACTTCCAGTTTAAGATGACAAATTAAAGACAGCCTCCATGTGATGTATCAAAACAAAGGATTTAGAATAGGAAGAAATGGAGTCTTTTCCAAAGAAAGGTCTGGAGAAGCACAAAGGAGACTGTTAGATGGTTCCAGGTTGCAGAAAGGACCTGAACATGGAAAAGGACTTGCTGCAGTTTCCCATAGGGGAGGGGGAACAGATCCCTCATCCAAAGAGGCGGCCCTGGCCACCACACTGGCAGCCCCACAGGACCAGCCCAAGGTACTTGAAGCCCTTGAACTTTTCCAGGGACTTGCTGAGACAGTGGCTATTCCTGAAGGAGGGGTTCAACACTGGACAAATGACTCTTTCCCATGCTCCACGTCTCAGAGGGCCATAACCTGGCGCCATCTTGAGAGGAAACCTACTGTGGGAGACTGGGCTACTAGGTAGCCTGAAAATAAAGAATTATCACCAGTAGGTAGCTTGGGGGTGACAAGCCCCAGCCCCAGTGTGTTACACAGCTGCAGCAGGCAGTTGCAGCAAAGGGAGAGAGAGAACACTGGCTGACATGTGGATAGGATCAGGCAGCAAGAGGCTTAGGAAAATTGCACAGAAGCAAGCCCCATGCCCTGGGGAGAGGAGGAACTCCATCTCCTGAGGGAAATTACAGAGACTGTCAACTCCGAGCAGGGGTCAAATAAAAAGATTCCATCTTCAACAGACTCCAGTATTGGAGGCCACAAAAAGAAGCTCCTCCAGTACTACTATTATTTTTCCTGCTGTGTAAATCGAACCCACGGATTTGCAGGGGATAACTGCCTGCAGCCTTTTTCTTATTTTTGCGTGAAGGGTATCACATTGAATTACATAGGCTGCCTCTAGCCTGGGGCTCAAGAACCTTCTGTGTGAGTTCCTAGAGACATTGGACTTAGGAAAGCCAAGTGGTGTTCACCTCCTTTCCCCATTTTTTATTTTGCCCCTCTTTTCATTACTGGGGCTGGGATTTAGTTCAGTTGGTAGAGCGCTGCGCTGCAGTCTCTGAGGTCCTGAGTTCAATTCCCAGCACCGCAAAAATGGGAGAAGGGCCTGGCAATCCACTCCCAAGGCAATCCCGAAGCACTCAGCCATTGAAAACCCTATGAGGGTCGCTATGAGTGGGATACCGACTCGATGGCACTTAACAACAACAACAATTTCATTACTAATTTTCACTGTCTCAAATGCCTTTATCTAATGTAATTTTAATCTTTTCTCCTTTTTGATTTTTTCTTTTAATCCTTTTTGGCCTGCCTGCCTTTTTTTGTATCTTTTTCTAATTACTACACTTTAAATATTTTAGGCTTACTATTTCTTATTGCTCTGCTTTTGTTTACCTAATTCAGTTTATATATCTTTTTTTTAATCATGCAATCTTTTTTTTAATTATTAGCGCCTTTCCCTCCCTCTTCCTAACATTCATTTCCTTTTTAGATATTCTTTTCCCTTTTTTTCACTTCATCCTTGAAGCACCCTTTTATCTCTCCTTTCTCTGGCCCCTTTAAGCAAATACTATTTATACATTTGGGGCTAGGATTTAACTCAGCTGGGAGAGTGCTGCACTGAAGTCTCTGAGGTCCCAAGTTCAATTCCCAGCACCGCAAAAATGGGAGAAGGACCTGGAGATCCACTTCCAAGGCAATCCCGAAACAGTCAGCCATTGAAAACTCTATGAGGGTCACTATGAGTGGGATACAGGCTCAATGGCAACAACAACATTACAACAACAACAACAATTTATACATTCACCCTAAATATTTTGTAACTTCATAGCTTACTCAATATTATTATTGCCATTCTCTGTTCTGTGAGCATTGGTGGTGGAGCCCTTGGCATTAAGTGATTTTAAGTGTACTTCTATATTTGGTTTGGTCAGATATTGTACCTATTATCCTGGTTTGTCTTCCTCTTGGGGAGTGGAACTGGAGATTGTGTACTCAAGAGAAAGCCATTAACTAAGAAGACCCCCAAATAAGAAGTAATATCCACCCCTATACATGCATAAATCACAAATCAGGAACACAAAAATCATGAAAAAGCAAGGTAATGGATCTCCTGCAAAATACCATGATCTTTAACCTCTGAATCCAAAGATACTAAACCGTTGAAATGTCAGACAAAGAATTTTAAAGTCTACTTGTAAAAATTACCAATGACTTCAAAGACGACACAAAGAAGCAAATGAATGAAGTAAGGAAATCAATACTGGACCTAGGTCATAAAGTTACCAATGGAGAAGACAAAGTCAGCAAAATGGATAAGAAAGTCAGCAAAGAAATTGAGATTTTGAAAAAAAAAGAAAAAAAGAAAAAAAGAAAGGTTGGAAATGAACTCAATAAACTAAATAAAAAACACAATGGAAAGCATTAAGAGTAGACTACATGAAACAGAAGACAGAATATCCAAGATGAAAGACAAAGCTGAGGAAATACTACGTTCACATACTAACAAAAAAATAAATATGTAAACAAACAGATTACAATTTTCAGGAACTTTGGAACATGAGTAAGAGACCAACCCTAAGAATCCATGAGGTAGAAGATGAGGCTGAGATAAAAACTAAAGGTAAAGAAAATTTATTCAATGAAATTATAGCAGAAAACTTCTAAAATCTGGGGAAAGCAATGAACATCCAACCAAAAGAGGTATTTAGAGCACCAGATATGAAAGAAAAGAACCTACCCACAATACATAGTAATTAAAATGTCAAGATTACAGGACTAAGAAACAATATTAAATGCTGCAAAAGAACACACCAACTCACTTACAAAGAAAAATTCATCAGAATTGCATCAGGACCCTCAGAACAAACCCTAAGGATGGAAAGATATATTTTAAGCCCTGAAACCAAATAATTGCCAACCAAGGTTATTATATGGATCAAAGTTATTTAAAATTGATGGAAAAATAAAGATATTCCAAGACAAGTACACACTAAAGCAATACATGCACACAAAGCCAGCATTGCAGAAGATACTTAAAGGAATCCTACACACACAGGAGGGAGAAAGTCCCCACCACGAAAGCACAGGAAAGAATAAATTTCATAGAAGGAACAAACTAAATAGACCTAGAAAAGAATCAATCATGTCCAATTCAAAAAATCCAGCAAACCCAGAATATAAACAAAGGAGAAATTAAAGAATGAATATCATATGAACCAACTAGGAAAATATCCAGCACAAAAATTAGCAAATCTGTCTCAATAATAACTCTAAATATAAATAGTCTTAACTCTACAAGACAAAGATAAGTAGACAGGATTAAAAGATAAGATCCAACAATTTTATGTCTGCAAGAAACATACCTCGCTGGCAAGGACATTCAGAGACTGAAAGTGAGAAGATGGAAATGGAAGCCAAGAAAAGGAGTAGTCATCCTTATATCAGATACAGTAGACTTCAAGTTAAAACTATTCTAAAGTGATAAAGACGGTCACTACATATTAATAAAGGGAACAATTGACCAAGAAGGTATAACAGTTGTAAATATATATGCACTGAATATTGGTACACTCAATTTCATTAAAAAAACAACAACAACTATAGGACTTGAAGGGACAGATAGGTCCAGATACAATAATAATGGGTGACTTCAATATCCTACTCTCATCAATAGGTAGAACATACAGACAAAAAAAATCAACAAAGAAATTTCAAAGTTAAACACCACAAGAGATCAAATGGACTTAATAGACATCTACAGAATATTCTACCTGAAAGCTACAAAACACACACTCTTCTTGGCAGCCCATGGAATTTTGTCTAAAATAGATCACATTTTAGGCCATAAATCAAGTCTTAACAAATACAGAAAAACTGAAATAATTTCATGCATCTTATCAGACCATAATGGAATAAAACTAGAAATCAACAGGAAGATAAGTTATAGAAACTATAAAAATACATGGAGAATGACTGATACACTCTTAAATGGCAAGTATTTGAAGAAATCCCAGATGAAATTTAAAAATTCTTAGAATCACATAAATATGAAAATATAACATACCAGAACCATTAGGATACTACTGCAAAGGTGGTTGTAAGAGTGAAGTTCATAGTTATGAGTACCTACATCAAAAAATACCACCATTGAAAACCCCATGAACAGCAGAAAAGCACTGACAATAGTGTTTCGCCTGTTGTATGTAGGGTCGCTATGAGTCGGATACTGACTCCAAGGCACCTAACAACAACAACAACAACATCAACAAATCAGAGTGGGCTCAAAAATAACTTAATGATGCCCCACAAGCTATTAGAAAAAGAAGAACAAACTCAAAACCAGTAGATGGAAAGAAATAATAAAGATCAGAGCAGAAATTAATGAAATACAGACTAAAAGAACATTAAGGAGAATTGATGAATAACAAAGAGCTGGTTCTTTGAAAAAATAAGCAAAATCGACAAATCCTTAGCCAAACTAACTAAAAGGAGAGAGAAACTCAAAGAAAATTACAGATGAAAAAGGGAACATTACAATAGACTACAATGAAATCAAGAGAATCATTAGAGAATACTTTGACAAGTTTGTTGTTGTTAGGTGCCGTCGAGTCGGTATCCGACTCATAGCGACCCTCTGTACAACAGGGGAAACACTATTGTCAGTGCTTCTCTGCTGTTCATAGGGTTTTCAATGGCAGATTGATTTTGGGAGGGGGTTGCCAGGTCCTTCTCTCAAGCCTACAGCTTCTGGTGTTCCCAGGCGGTCTCCCATCCAGGTACTAACCAGGCCCGACCCTGCTTAGCTTCCGAGATCTGACGGGATTGGCTGCCACAGGGCTACAGCTGCAGGCATTGCTTTGACAAGTTATATTTCAAAAAACTAGAAAACGTAGATGAGATGGACAAATTCCTAGACAGATATAAACAATTATCATGCAAATATAAACAACTTAAAAATTCCAAGCAGTAAGATTGAAGCATTAATAAGGAATCTCCCAACAAAGAAAACCTAGGACTGGATGGATTCACTCCTTTAAAGAAGAATTAACAACAATGCTTCTCAAGCTATCCCATAAAATACAAATGGAAGGAATACTATCACACTCATCCTATAAAGCCAGTCTTACCCTGGTAGCAAAACTAGATAAAGATATGTCAAAAAAAAAACAAACCTATAGACCAATTTCTTTGATGAAGATAGATGCAAAAATCCTTAATAAAATGCTTGCAAATCAACTTCAACAACACATTAAAAAGATCGTATACTATGATCAAGTTGGTTTCATTCCAGGGATGCAAGGCTGGTTCAATATACACAATAAATGTAATGGAGCATTTAAATACTCAGGAACAGAAACCAAATGATTCCACTAATAGATGCAGAAAAGGTCTTTGAAAAAGTTCAACATCCTTTTATGATAAAAGCCTTGAAGAAACTAGGAATTGAAGGAACATACCTCAACATAATAAAGGCAATATATAAAAAACTTATAGCCAGCATCATACTAAATGGGGAAAAACAGAAAACATTTCTCCTAAAATTGGGAACAAGACAAAGGTATCCACTGTCATTCAATGTAGTAATTGAACTATTAGCCACAGCATTAAGAAATAAAAGAGATCCTAATATGAAAAGAAGTCAAATTATCCTTATTTGCAGACAATAAGATCCTATACTCAAAAGACCCTAAAGACTCCACCAGAAAACTCTTAGAGATGATAAACACTTTCAGCAAAGTAGTGGGATACAAAATTAACGTACAAAAACCAGTAGCTTTTCTTTATACCAATAATGACCAGGCAGCGAAAGAAACCAGGAAAACAATCTCATTCACAATAGCTTCAAAAAAATAAAATACCTGGGAATAAACCTAACCAAGGAGGTAGAAGACCTCTACAATGAAAACTTTAGAACACTAAAGAAAGAGATTGAAGAAGACACTAGAAGGTGCAAAGACCTCCCATGCTCACGGATTGGAAGAATATTATGAAAATAGCCATATTACCAAATGCAACCTACAGATTTAATGCAATTCCCATCAAAATCCCAATGACATTCTTCACTAAAACAGAAAAAACAATCCTAAAATTCATATGGAGGCTAAAGCAATCCTGAGGAGAAAGAACAATGCAGGGGGCTTTATAATTCCTGAGTTCAAATTATACTACAAAGCAATAGTAACAAAAACTGACTGGTACTGGCATAAAACAAACAGTAGACCTGTGGAACAGAATAGAGGAGCCAGAAATAAACCTATGCAGCTACAGCCACTTCACATTTGACAAAGGTACCAAAAATATAAGTTGGAGAGAAGATACCCTCTTCAACAAATGGTGCTGGGAAAAGTGGATGTCTTCAAGCAGAATACTGAAACTAGATCCCTCTCTCACACTCTGCATAAAAGTCAGTTCAAAATGGGCCAAAGGCCTTAATGTAAAACCTGAAACTTTGAAACTGCCAGAACATGACTTAGGGAAAACACTTCATGACACAGGCATAGGCAAGGACTTTCTGAATAGGATTCCAAAAGCACAGGAAACAATAGCAAGAATTGACAAATGGGATTCCATGAAATTAAAAAGCTTTTGCACAGCAAAAGACACAATTATCAGAGTGAAGAGATAGCCTACAGAATGGAAGAAAATCTTTGCCAGCTATACATCAGATAAAGGGCTAACATCTAGAATACATGTTGTTGTTGTTGTTGTGTGCCGTTGAGTCGGTATCCAACTCATAGCGACCCTCATAGGGTTTTCAATGGCTGATTATTTCGGGATTGCCTTGGGAGTGGATTGCCAGGCCCTTCTCCCATTTTTGCGGTGCTGGGAATTGAACTCGGGACCTCAGAGACTGTAGCGCAGCGCTCTACCAACTGAGCTAAATCCCAGCCCTCTAGAATATATAGAGAGCTCAAAAAATGAAACACCAAGAAAGCAAAGTATCCAATCAAAAAATGGGCAAAGGAATTGAACAGAACCTTCTCAAAAGAAGAAATACAAATGGTCAACAATCATATGAAAAACCATTCAACATCCTCAGTCATCAGGGAATGCAAATCAAAACTACACTCAGATACCATCTCACTCCAGTCAGAATGGCTACCATCAACAAAACAAACAACAACAAATGCTGGCGAGGATGCAGACAGAAAGGAATCCTAGTATGTGGCTGGCAGGAATGTAGGTTGGTGCAGCCACTATGGAAATCAGTATGAAAGTTCCTCAAAAAACTAAAAATAGAACTACCATATTGCCTGGCTATGCAAATCCTGGTTCTATATCCAAAGGAATTTAAATTAATATACCACAGAGATATCTATTCATCCATGCTTACTGCTGTGTATTCACATCAGCCAACATATGAAATCAACTTAGGTGTCCATCAACAGATGAATGGCTAAAGAAATTGTGGTATATATACACCATTGAGTTTTATCCACCCAGAAAAAAGGACAAAATTATGGCATTTGCTAGAAAAATGGATAGAACTAGAGATCACTGTAAGTGAAATAAGCCAGGCCCAGAAAAACATCACATGTTTTCTCTCATATGCGGATGTGAGACTTCAGTATAAAAGAAAAATAACAAACTAAAGGAAAACAGGAGGGGCAAGAAGAAAGGGTTATGGGAGACAAGAAAGGAAGTATCATGTATGTTGCCCTTATGGCAAAACGGGAATGTACATATATAGATATGCATTCAAAAGACAAGCAAGCAGAGAGGACCTTTGGTGGGGAGGGATGGGACCAGGGAAGGGAATCAAAAGAGAAGTTAAGGAAGAAGTAAACATAAGCAATGTACAATAAAATGCATGTGTGGAAATGTCATGAGACCCATTAAATCGTACACTAAAAATTACCAGTAAATTTTTTTTAAAGTTCAATATGAAACCACATCAAAATTTATAGCACATAGTTATATAAATAGTCGGAGGGGAATTTATAGCATTCAATGTTAGTATTAGGGAAAAAGGTATCTAAAATCAGTGATATAACTTGCACATTAAAAATGTTTTAAAGAGCAAATGAAAGCAAAGTTGAAGAAACTAATAAAAAACCAGAAATCAATGATATTTTTGTTAAAAAAATAAAAAATAATAGATTATTAAACTCCAAAGTTAGTACACTGAAAAAGTAATGATAAAACTGATAAACCTCTCTGACCAGGACAAAAGGAAACAAATTATATATACCAAGAATAAAAAAGGACATATCTAGAGATATTAAATGGGTGTGGGAATGTTAAGAAAATTTATTTTCATAAATTCAACAACCTAGAAGAAATGTCCAAATTCCTTAAAAGATAGAACCTATCAAGCTCCCTCAAAAAGAAATGGATTTTTTAAAAAGCAAACATGGTGGAGAAAAGACCTTCAGAAATTTGCCACTCCATAAAAGCATCAACAAAATTTGTAAAAACTGTCAAAATCATCTGAGTTATACACAGCATAATGACATTTTGTTAACAAAAGACAACATATATAATAGTGGTCTCATAAGAAAATGGAGGTGAACAATTCTTATCACCTACCGACAAAATTGTCTTTGTAACATTATACGATGATATAGTATTCGTTTGTGGTGATGCTGGTGAAAACAAAGCAGTACTTGCCAGCTGCATAATAAAATAGCACATACAATCATGTACAGTATATAATATCTGATAATGATAATAAACAACTATTACTGGCTCATGGGTCTACAGCTTATCACTCTGGCATCTGATCTCGTCAATCTCAAAAGCTAAGCAGGGTTGAGCTTGGTTAGTCCTTGATGGGAGACCATCTGGGAATACTGGGTGCTGTAGGCTTGGGAGAAGGACTCACCAGCCCACTCCTGAAATAATCAGCCATTGAAACTCCTATGAATAGCAGAGAAGCACTGACAATAGTGCTGAGCAGGGAAATAGTGTCAGATTGTGTTTTGTCTTTTGTATACAGGGTCACAATGAATCATAGCTGACTCGATGACACCTAAGAACAACAAACTGGTTCATGTATTTACTCTCCTATATTTTTATCATTTTATTAGAGTGTACTACTACTATTTTTAAAATTTTATTGTAAAACAGTATATGCTGTTACATCATAGCAGCTTCATTCATCTCCTATTTACCATGTCTCTTGATTGCATCAAGAGTCTACATCGTGTGATTGGCCTGTACCATCTAGGTTTATATAAGTACATTCTATGATGTTCATACAATGATGAAGTTGTCTAACAACATATTTCTGAAAATATAACCCTGTCTTTAAGCAATGCATTACTGTATCTGAGAGCACTGAAAACTAACCAAACGACTATAGTAACCCAGGGAGGATTAATTTAAGAAAAAGATGTAGAATCTAAATACGAATATTACCAAAAAAGACATGCAAGTAGAAAGGTGACCATTCACTGGTGGGGAAGAGGGGATGTGGGAGGAGGGTCATGAGAGGGTAAAGGGGAAGTCAATGTACAATGAAATGCATGTATGGAAATGTCAAAACAAGACCCATTACGTTATACATTAAAAATTACTTTTAAAAAGTTAAGATAAAAATGACGCAAGCAAGTAAAATAATAATAATAATAATAATAGTGATTTGTGGAGTTTTTATTTCTCCTGATCCCATATAGCCAGGGCAGCTTGGTAGCCACAGAGGCAATCAAATTAAGCTGGCACTCTTTCAAAGACCCATCCCAAGAGAGAGTCACTATCTGATGTTATGTGGTGGTTCTGACTCTTGCATAATGTTGTAAGACTTTTCCCTGAAGTACAAAAGTAACGAAGTATTTGAAAAAAAAACATTAAAGGCAAAAGTTTTAACTTTGGGACTGTATCAGTGATGGTAAGAGTTGGGACAAACAAACGGTAACCAAAAGGCTGAAAATGAAAAGCTTGGAAATGAGATATCCTTAGAGGCTTTGTTAATGGTTTAAATTTAAAATGTCCCCCACAAGTTCATGTTTGTATGCTTGGTCCCCAGCTGGTGGTGCTATTTTGGGAGCCTATGGAACTTTTGCCTGCAGCCATAGCCCTGTGGCACCTGATCCCATCAGATCTCGGAAGCTAAGCAGGGTCGGGCCTAGTTAGTACTTGGATGGGAGACTGCCTGGGAACACCAGAAGCTGTAGGCTTGGGAGAAGGACCTGGCAACCCCCTCCCAAAATCAATCTGCCATTGAAAACCCTATGAACAGCAGAGAAGCACTGACAATAGTGTTTCCCCTGTTGTACAGAGGGTCGCTATGAGTCGGATACTGACTCTACAGCACCTAACCACAACAACAACAACATATATATGTGTGTGTGTGTGTGTGTGTGTATGTGTGTATGTATATATATGTGTGTGTATGTGTGTATGTATATGTGTGTGTGTGTATATATATATATATACATATACATACATATATACATATATACATATATATATATATCAGGAGTCCTAGCAGTTAAAGGAAGAAAATAGAAAAAACTTAAAGAAATAATGCCCCAAAGCATCTGAAGTTTGATGAAAATTATTAATGTATATACCTGAGAAGCTTAACTCCAAATTGAATGAAATGCAAGAGATGTATACCTAAATAAATTCAAATTAAATTATAGGTAGTCAAACACAAAAAGAATCTTCAAAGTGGCAAGAGAGATAACTCACCATGTTAATAACTGAGCTGTCTTCAAGAAACTCACCTCACTTTAAGATGCAGACTGAAAGTGAATGGATTAATAAAAAGATATTCCAAGCAAATGGGAACCGAAAATGAGGAGCAGCCATATTCATATCAAATAGACTTTAAGTAAAAAACTATAAAAGACAAGATCATATAAAGATAAAAGGATCAATTCAGCAAAAGGATGTAATAATTACAAATATATATGCACCAGAAAATACAACACCAGACAATGTAAATATGTAAAGGAAGTATTACTATATCCAAAGGAAGAAACAGACTATACTAATAGCTAGGAAATTCAATATTCCATATTCATCAACGGACAGATCATCCAAAGAGAAAATCAATAAGAAACATTAGAACTAAATAACACTATAAATCAAGTACCAGCTGGGATTTAGCTCAGTTGGCAGACCGCCACTCTGCAGTCTCTGAGGTCCCAGGTTTGATCCCCAGCATGGCGAAAGTGGGAGAAGGATGTGGCAATCCATTCCCGAGGCAATCCTGAAACAATCAGGCATTGAAAACCCTATGAGGGTCAGCTATGAGCTGGATACCACTTAAAGGGCTGGGATTTAGCTCAGTTGGTAGAGCGCTGCTCTGCAGTCTCTGAGGTCCTGAGTTCGATTCCCAGCACCGCAAAAATGGGAGAAGGACATGGCAACCCACTCCCAAGGCAATCCCAAAACAATCTGTCATTGAAAACCCTATGAGGGTCACTATGAGTCGGACACAACTCAACAGCACCTAACAACAACAACATAAAGCAAGTGGGCTTAATAGGACATTTACAAAATATTTCATCCAACAACTGCAAATTATACATTCTTCTCATCAGCACATGAAACATTCAAGGAAACACAGACCATTATGGTAGGCCACAAAACAAGTCTCAACAAATTTTAAAAGTATCAAAATTGCATGTTTTCTCTAACAACAATGGAATAAAATCAAAAAAGAAAATACAGAAATTGCATGAATACACATGAAATTAAAATATGCTTCTGAATAACCTTTTAATTTTAAGAAACTAAGAGAAACTTTAAAATTTCTTGAAACAAATGAAAATGTAAACATACCAAAACTTATGGGATACAGAAAAAGCAGAACCAACACAGAAGTTTATAGCATAAGTACCTACATGAAAAGAGTAAAAATGTTTTCCATAATCCATTGATACAACTCAGTTAAGGAGAAAAGCCAGAACAAACTGAACTCAAAATTAGTAAATTCAAAGAATGAAGATCAGAGTAGAAATAAAATTAAGACTGGAAAAATACAAAAGATAACAAACTACCATTTTTTTAAAATAAAAGTTTAGTTAGATTAAGAAAACAGAAGACCCAAATAAACAAAAACAGAAATATAAAAGGTAAAATTATAACTGATACCACAGAAATACAAAAGATCATTAGGGACTACAATAAATATATGCCAAGAAACTCAGAAGAAATGAATAAATTCCTGGACACATGACTTACCAATAGCAGACCAACAAAAAGCAGCAAAACTGAATCAGTAATAAGAAGTCTCCCAACAAAGGAAAGCCCAGAATAGGATGGCTTTACTGAACTCTAACAAACTTTTAGAGAACTAACATCAGTTCTGCTCAAAATATTCCAAAAAAATTAAAGAAAAGGGATTCTTTCAAAATCATTCTATGAGGCCAGCTCTGATACCAAAATCAGTCAAGGATATAGCGAGAGGGAGAGAGAGGGAGAGAGAGAGAGAGAGAGAGAGAGAGAGAGAGAGAGAGAGAGAGCGAGAGAGAGCTGTAAGCCAATATCCCTAGTAAAGAGATACCAAAATCCTCAACAAAAGACTGACAAACTGAATCCAACTGCACGCTAAGATGACTATCGGCCATGTTTACATAAGTTTTATCACAGGGATGCAAGGATAGCTCAACATATAGAAATCAATAAGCATGATATATCACATCAACAGAATGAAGGACAGAAATCATGTGATCTCACTAGAAGCAGAAAAATCATTCAGTGAAATGCAACACAGCTTCATGCTTTAAAAAAAAACCTCTACAAATTAGATAACAGAAGAAACAGACATTAACACAAGTAAGGCTGTAAATGACAAAACCACAGCTAACATCATACTTAACAGAAAAAAACTGAAAGCGTTTCTGTAAGAACTGGAATAAGACAAGGATGCCTACTTTCACAAGGATGCCTACTTTCACCATTCTTACTCAACACAGTTCTGGAACTCAAAGCCAGATCATGTAGGAAAAAGAAATAAAAGAGTATCCAAACTGGAAAGGTAAAAGTCATCCCTATTTACAGAAGAAATAATGAACATATATATATGTTGTTGTTGTTGTTGTTGTTAGGTGCTGTCGAGTCGAATCCAACTCATAGCGACCCTCATAGGGTTTTCAATGGCTGACTGTTTTGGGATTGCCTTGGGAGTGGGTTGCCACGTCCTTCTCCCATTTTGAGGTGCTGGGAATCAAACTACAGCAGAGAAGCACTGATAATAATGTTTCCCCTGTTGTACAGAGGGTGACTATGAGGTCGGATACCGACTCGATGGCACCTAACAACAACAACTATATATATATATATATATATATATATATATATATATATATATATATATATGCACACACATACATACACATATATACGTATGTTGTTAGGTGCCCTTGAGTCTGTGTCCAACTCATAGAGACCCTATGTACAACAGGCAAAACACTATTGTCAGTGCTTCTCTGCCATTCATAGGGTTTTCAATGGCGGATTGATTTTTGGGGAATGGGTTTCCAGGTCCTTCTCCCTACAGTGTCTGGTGTTCCCCAGTATTAACCAGGCCCCACCCTACTAAGCTTCTGAGATCCTGAGGGGTTCGGACATCACAGTGCTACAGCTGTAGGCAATAATATATGTAGAAAACCCTTAAAAATCCACTAAAAAACTGACAGGACTGATAAAATCAGTAAAATTACAAGATAAATGACCAATATACAAAAATCAATGTTGTTTGCTGTTGTTGTTTGGTGCTACCTAGTCGTATCCAACTCATAGCGACCCTCAGAGTTTACAATGGCTATTTGTGTCAGCATTGATTCAGGAGTGGACTGCCACATCCTTCTCTCGTTTTTTTGCAGTGCTAGGGATAGAACTCAGGTTCTCATGGAGTGTGGGGAAGCACTCTACCAACTAAGCTAAACCCCAGCACTGTTATTGTTAGTTGCCATCAACTCATGTTCAACTCATAGAGACCCTAGTACAACAGAATGAAACACATTCCAACACTGTGCCTTACCTGGCACCATGTCAGCGCTTTTCTACTACTCATAGAGTTTTCTATGCCTCATTGTTTCAGGATTGTTACAGAAGTGGACTGCCACATCCTTCTCCCATTTTTGTGGTGCTGGGGATTGAACCCAGGGCCTCAGATAGCAGAGCAGTACTCTACCAACTGAGATAAACCTCAGCCCTACAAAAAATCAATAGTGTTTTTATATGCTAATAACAAAGTACCAGAAAAAGAAAGCAAACTCATTTAAAATAAAATATCTAGAATTAAATTGAACCCAAGCACTGAAAAACTTCTATAATCAAAACACTAAAACATGGGTGAAAGAAATTGAAGATACAAAAAAATGGAAAGACATCCCATGGTCAGCAAGGTGGAAGAATATTAAAATGTCCAAACTACCCAGAGATTTGATGTAATCCCTATCAAAATATGACATTCTTCATAGAACTGGAAAAATATTTTAAAAATTAATATGGAATCATAAGGGCTGTAAACAGCCAAATAAATCCTAAGTAAAGAAAACAAAGCTGGTGGTATTATACTACCTGACTTCAAAGTATACAACAAAGTAACCAAAACAGCATAGTCTGGAACAAAAACAGATACACAGACCAATGGAACAGAACAGAGGACCTGTGTATTAGCTTGTGCATCACCAACAACAAAAATACCTGACAGAACAACTTAGGGGAGGAAAGATTTTATTTTTGGCTCATGGTTTAGAGGCTCTCAGTCCATAATGGTGGAAGGGCATGGCCAAGGAGGGGGCAGGAATGCATGGACAATAAGAGTTGTTCACATCATGGCAGATCAGGAGCAGAGAGCTACATGCAGGAAATTCAATCCTGTATACATTGCCTGGCCTCCCAACCCTTTTTCAAAAAGCTTGGTACAAGCCTCAGTGACCCTATAACTCTTGCATTCTGCAAACCTGCAAAACTACCTCTGCATTGATGATGACAAGGACTGCTGCAAGCTTGAGCAGTAGCTGGGCCCTATTGGACAACAGCTACAGTGGCTTCTGTGTGCCTAGGGCAGCTGAATGTGGGAGAACTTGTCCCTAAGCAGCCATTTGCCAGCAAGGTGCCCTTGAGCCTTTTGTTGTTGTTGTTAGGTGCCATAGTATGTTGAGTTGTGTCTAACTCACAGTGACCCTTAAAGGGTTTTCAATGGCTGATTGTTTAGTGATTGCTTCAGGAATGGAATGCCACATCCTTCTCCTGTTTTGGGTGCTGGGTAAACACCAGCCCCAACCACCCTGGAGCCTATCTCCTTATAAATGAGTTTGCAGTTTCATTCCCTGGAGCCTTAGATAGGAAGGGTCTGGACAACTCCTGCTTTGCCCTCAGGGCATTTATGGTTCCATCGTGAAATGCTTGGCTTATCTTTATGGCACTCATCTCTTTAAAGATCATGGCCTCAGTGCCAAAATTTGACTTGTATACTATTTTAAACACACACAACTTTTATGGGCAGAGAATGTATTTCAATTTTTTCTTTCTGCTTTGTTTTTTACATTTTTTCATTATAAAACTAACTAAAAGCATCTAATAGCTTCAATGCCACACTATCTGGAAATTTCCTCCACCAAATCAAGTAGTTCATTACTTTTTAAATCAGCCTCCCTCAAACTTTCACAACACGGGAAAATCACAGACAAATTCTTTGCCAGAAGGTAACACAAATGGCCTCCAGACCAATTCCCAATTGTGTCCTTATATCTCCCTGAAACTCTGAGCTCTGTCTTTACTATCCAGAATGTTTTGTTGTTGTTGTTGTTGTTTTTGCAGTACTAGGGGATGAACACAGAGCCTCTGCACTTGCATGCTTTGCAACTCCTGTACCACTGAACTGCACCCCCAGCCCTTTTGTTTTTTTTTTCTTTTTGAGACAGGGTCTCACTAAATTACACAGACTGCCTCTGGTCTCGAACTTGTGATCCTCCCAAGTCACTGGGATCACAAGCATGCACCACAGTGCCTGGTTGCTTCTGTCCAGATTTCTATCCACATTCTGAGCTCCCTCTCACCAGAAATGTCCATTAAGCTTTTTCTAGGCCATATCTCCAAGAACTTCCAAACTCATCCCACAAACAAGTTCCAACAGCCTCAGAATTACATGGTCAGGTGTCTGGACAGCAATGGCCCCAACTGTCTGCTGCCAAATTTGTGTATTAGTTAGCTTGTGCATTGATGTTACCAAAGTACCTGTCAGAACATCTAAAGGGAGCAAACGTTTGATGTGGATCACGGTTTAGAGGGGAGCATGGTCAAGAAGGTGGCAGAGGACAGTTGTTCACATCATAGCTGATTAGGAACAGAGAGCTTACTGGAACCAGAGGCCAGGCATCCTTCAAAGGCCTGCTTCTAATGACCTAATATGACCAACCAGGTTCCATCTCCCAAAGCTCTACAGCCTCCAAACATGCCACCACAACCTGGGGATCAAGCATTCAAACACAAGACTTTTGAGGGACATCTTAGATCCAAACCATAACAACCAAGAAATAAATCCATGTATTTACAGCCAATTGATTCTTCACAAAAGAATCAACAATGCATATTTAGAAAGAGCAGCCACCTTTTTTTTTTTTTTTTCCCCACAGTACTGGGGACGGAACCCCAGGGCTCACACATATTTTGCAAGTGAGAACAGCCACTTTAATAAGTGATGATGGGAAAACTGCACAACCATAGACAGAAAAATCAAACTAAACTCCAATCTTTCACCACATAGAAAAATCAAATCAAAATGGATGACTTTAATGTAAGACCCCAAAATATGATACTACCAGAAAAAAACACAAGGTAAATCCTTTAGGACATTAATCTGGGGAAAGATTTTTTTATATGACCCCAAAAGCACAGGAAATAGTAGCACAAATAGAAAAATGGGATTACATCTTGCTAAAAGCTGCACAACAATCGAGAGTAAAGAGACAACCTACAAAATAGAAGAAAATATTTATAAACTATTCATCCAACGAGAGATTTTTATCCAAAATATACAAGGAATATAACAAAGAAAAAGAGCCTCATAAATAAATTGAAAAATGGGTGAGTGATCCAAACAGACATTTCTCAAAGGAAAACATATAAATGGCCAACAAGTAAGTGAAAAACTGCTCAAAATCACTTACCATCAGGAATATGGAAATCAAAACCACAATGAGATAGCATCTGTTTAAAACGGCTATTATCAAAAACACAAATGTTAGTGAGGATGTGAAGAAAGGGGAATTCTCAGAATTTTGGTAGGAAAGTAAACCTAATACAGACATTCAGAGAAACAGTATGGAAATTTAGTTTCTCAAAAAACTAAAAATAGAACTGCCATATGATCTAGCAGTTCTACTACTGAGTATATATCCAAAATAAATGAAATCAGTGTTAAAGAGTCATCTGCACTCCCGTGTTTATTGCAGCACTACTCACAAGAGCCAAGGTATGAAATCAATTCAGAAGGTTCCAACAATAGACAAATGGGTAAAGAGAATGTGATATATATATATACATATATATATATATTCACATAAGGGAGTATTATTCAACCATAAGAAAGAATGAAATCTTGTCATTTGCAGCAACATGAATGGAACTTAAGGATATTACATGAAGTGAAATAAGCCAGGCAAAGATAAGTATCATATGACCTCACTCATATGTGGAAGCCAAAAAAGTTGATCTCATAAGTAGAGAACAGAAGAGCAGTTATCAAAGGCTGGTATGGATAGGGTAAAGGAGAAGATGGACAGAGGATGGTTAACAAGTACAGGAACACAGCTGAAAAGAAGAAGAACCCATGTTCTATAGCACAGAAAGGTAACTATGGTTGACAATTACTGTAACTGTATATTTCAAAATAGCTAAGAGAGAAAAGTCTGAATGTTCGTAACAAAGAAATGATAAATGTTTGAGATGATGGACATACCAATTATCCTGATCTGATCATTACACCTTATATACATGTATTGAAATATCACACTGTAGCCCATAATGTGCACAATGAGTTAATTTTTTTAATTTTTTGGTTTTTTGAGACAATCTCACTCTACAGCCCAAGTCTGCCTCAAACTCATGATGCTCCTGCCTCAGCTTCCCAAGTCCTGAAACGTGAACCACCATATCCAATAAAATATTTAAAACACACACACACACACACACACACACACACACACACACACACACAGACACACATAACACCTGGTTTCATTAGAAACCATGTGATCACAATCAAATCCTCAAAGGGAAAAAACTATCAACTAAGACTTACCTATGAAATATACCCTTCAAAATGAAAAAGAAATTAAGGTATTCCCATTTAAAGAAAAAAATTGAGTGAGTGTGTCACTAGCAAACTAATTCTACAAGAAATAGTAAGAGGAGCCCTTCATGATGAAATCAAAGAGCATTAGAGAGTAACTCACATCCACAGCAAAAAGAATAACAGTAATGGTAACTACATAGCTAAAATATAAATGTATTTTTAAATTTTGTCCTCATATTTGATATAAAAGACATTTGATTAAAGCAATAATTATAAATCGATGTTGATAGGCACATAAATGTATAAAGATGATAATTGTGATATCAGCATAAAAGATGAATGAACTATAGGTATTAAGTTTTTAAATACTGTTGAAATTAACCCAAATTACATTACTACAAATTAAGAATTATAATCCCAGGATAATCATTTAAAAATAATTCAAAATAACATACCAAAAAAAAAGACATTAAATTGCTATACCAGAAAATACCCAAATGCAAAAGGCAGCATTGAGGAATACAAAACCAAAACCAGGCATAGGACATAGGAAACAAACACCAAAATGGCAAACATAAATCCAGCTTCATCATCAGTTACATAAAATATAAAAGGATTAAATTCTCTTTTTAAAAAGGGAAGTGCTTTGGTTTGGAAATAGTTCATCCCACAAAGGGCCAGGTGCTACAAGTTTGGTCCCCAGCATAGCAGTGTTGAGGTGAAAGAATCTTTAAGAGGTGGGGCCTAGTCGAAGGACTCCAACCTCAGAAGGCATTAATGTATCTCTTATAGGACCAAGGTAATTCTCATGACCACACACTGTTATAAAACAAAACTACCTATGTGCTTGGTGGGTTCCTCTCACACATAGCCAGTTCCCCTTTTTGCTTCTCTGCCATGTTTATCCTTGACCCTGCTAAGGGGCCAGTTCATGTTGTTTGGGCTCTCCAGTCACCAGAACAGTCAATCAAGCAAACCTCTTTACTTCACAAGTTATGCAGCCTCAAGTATTTTGTTATAGCAACAAAAAATGGAGTAAAATACCAGGGCAAAAAAAAGAGAGAAGAATCTCACAAACACTTGAAAGGTAGGATAGCAGCCAGGTGTAGTGGTACATGCCTGTAATCCTATACTCAGAAGGCTGAGGTGAGAGGATATACACAAGTTTGAGGCTGGCCTGGTCTACATAGTGAGTTCCAGGACATCCTGGACTACACAGAAATACCTTGTTTCAAAAAAGACAAGAAAAGAGTAATAAAAGATAGGATAACAAGAGCAAAAAAATTTCAATAATTACAAGGTGGTGGTTGTTGTTAGGTGCCCTTGAGTCGGTATCCAACTCATAGAGATCCTACATACAACAGGTGAAACACTATTGTCAGTGCTTCTCTGCTGTTCATAAGGTTTTCAATGGCGGATTGATTTTTGAGAGTGAGTTGCTGGGTCCTTCTCCCAAGCCTACAGCACCTGGTGTTCCCAGGTGGTCTCCCATCCAAGTACTAACCAGGCCTGGCCCTACTTAGCTTCCAAGATCTGACAGGATCAGATGCCACAGGGCTATGACTGCAGGCTAATTACAAGGTAGATAAGGCAATTGGTCTGACCCACCATTTAAAACAAAATAAAGTCACACTGGTTTAAAACCTACATGTAGCTATATATTACTCATTAAGAGATAAAACTAAGCATAAGTATGCAGAAAAGCTAAAAGCAAATAGATAAGAAATATATACTAAAACATTAAAACTGAAGAAAACTCGCATAGTTATATACTAGACAAAACAAACTGGAAGACAAAACCCTAATCATGGAGAAAGATACTATATAGTATCAAGTTCAGTTCACCAGAAGATATAACAATATTAAACTGGTGCTTCTTAATAAAATAATCTCAATACATTTAAAAGCAAAACTGACTGAACTACCTGGGGAAATGAGCAAATACACCACTTTAATGGAAATTTTAATCTTGATTGAAAAAGCAGAAATTTCTAAACATAGAAAATCTGAGCAATATTGTTTACAATTTCGATCTAATAGATAAACATATAGCTCTGTGCCTAACAATTAGATAAATAACAGGTTTTTCAGGAACAAGTAAAACATTTACAAAAATTGACCATATACTAGGTCATAAATGATGCAGCAACAAATTGGACCCCATGGCACATGCCTACAATCCCAGGGACTCAGAGGTAGAGCCAGGAAGATCATGAGTTTGAGGCCAGAGGCAGCCTAAGCAACTTAGCAAGCCTCTGACTCAAAAAAAAAATAAATAAAATAAAATAAAATAAATAAATAAATAAATAAATAAATAATGTGATGGGGGGTGCATCCCAGAGGTAGGTAACTTTCAAAGTATGTACAAGGCCCTGGGGTCAATCCCCAAGTACAGAGCTACAAAAAAAGTAACAGCCAGGTGCAGTGGCACACGCCTGTAATCCCAGCAACTCAAGAGGCAGAGGCAGGAGGATCATAAGTTCAAGACTAGAGGCAGTCTGTGTAATTTGGCGAGACCCTGTCTCAAAAAGTAAAAAAATGGGCTGAGGGCACAGCTCAGTGGTACAGTACTTGCAAAGCATGCAAGTGCAAGGCCCTGAGTTCAGCCCCCAGTACCACAAAAAAAAAAAAAAAAAAAAAAAAAGCAACAAACATCAAAGAACTACCTCACATTAGCTACCTCATCTATCTATAACAAGTTTAAGTTTAAAGCTAACAATTTAAGTCTCCATTTAAAACCACACATGTACGGTAATTTTAAATAATATTTTAAATAAGTGAGTTAAAGAAGACACAATGACCCATATTAAAAACAGAGACCAAAATAGTAATGAAAATATTTCACATCAAACTCATCAAGTGTAGTCCTAGCTACTTAGAGGCCAAGCTAGATGACTGCTTGAGCGCAGGTGTAGGAGGCAATACAGTAAGAGAAGGTCTCAATAAAAAAACAGAAAATATCTTATATCAAATTGTAGATGTAACAAAAATGTAGCAAAACAATTTATAGCCTTACATGTTTATAATGGAAAATAATCCTATATCTAATTTGAAAAGAGAGAAAAGGAAAATCTAACAAAAAGAAACAATCTTAAAAATGAAGAGGGGGTAATAAAGCTGTAACCAGAAGAGAGTCTAAAAATATACCAAGAGAATATTATAGATACTTTTATGCAAGTAAACTTAGAAAAAAAAATTAGCCAGCAAGTCTGAGGCCAGAGGCAATCTGCACAATTTAGCAGGGCCCTGATTCAAAATGAAAACAATTAAAAATTGGGGTGGGAATACACCTCAATTGTAAAGGACCTGCAGAAAAGCATGTGTAAGGCCCAGAGTGCAACTCCATGGTACTATAATTAAAAAAAAAAAAATCAAGCTATAGAGGACAATGCAGGAGGACAATGAATTTGAAGTCAGCCTGGCTACAACTTTAGAAAAAATAATTTTTGTTTTTAAAGCTAATAAATATCAATGGTACATATATGGCCTAACAAAATTCATTCATTAACCACCAGAAATTCTCAATAATAATTCTTATAATTGCAATACGTTGAGAAAATAAACATTGTTCCACAAAGAACACACGAGACAATAAGTTTCACAGAACTGTTATACCAAAATTTCAAAAAATGTTTTTGTTAGGTGCCACTGAGTCGAGTCCAACACATAGCGACCCCATGCACAACTGAACAAAATACTCCCCAATTCTGTGCCAGGCACACGATCTTGCTTATGTTTAAGCCCATTGTTGCAGACACTGCATCAATCCATCTGGTGGAGGTTTTCCTTTTTTTCACTGACGTGTCACTCTCCAAATCATGACGTCCTTCTCCAGGGATGGTCCCCCCTGACTGCATGTCTAAAATACATAAGACACAGTCTAGCCATCCTTGCTTCCAAAGAGTATTCTGGTTGCACTTCTTTTAGGATAGACCTGTTGGTTCTTTTGGCAGTCCATGGTATATTCAATATCCATCTCCAACACCATAATTCAAAAGTATCAACTCTTTTCCTGTCTCCCTTACTCAGTGTCCAGCTTTCCCAAGCATATGATGCTACTGAAAATACCATGGCATGAGTAAGGCGCACCTTCCTCTTCAATGTGACATCTTTACTTTTCAATACTTTAAAGAGGTTTTTTACAACAGTTTTTCCCGATACATTGTGTCTTTTGATTTCTTGACTGCTGCTTCTACTGGTGTTGATTGCAAAACCAAAGAACGCAAAATCTTGAACATCATCAATCTTTTCTCTATCATGAAGTTGCTTACTGATCCAGTTGTAACAATTTTTGTTTTCTTGATGTTGAGGCGCAATCCATACTAAAGGCTGTGTTCTTGATCTTCATCGGTAAATGTTTCAAATCTTCTTCACTTTCAGCAAGCAGAGTTGTGTCACCTGCGTAGGGCAGGTTGTTTATGAGTCTTCCTCCAATCATGATGCCATGTTCTTTATAAAGTCTAGTTTCTCGGATTATTTGCTCAGCATGGAGACTGATGAAGGACAGTGAAAGGATACAACCCTGATGTGCACGCCTTTCTTGACTTTAAACCAGGCAGTGTTTACTTGTTCTGTTCGAACAACAGTCTCCAGGTCCATGTCCAGATTCCTCATAAGGACAATTAAGTTCTCTGGTATTTCAACTCTTTGCAGTGTTATCTATGATTTGTTATGATCCACATAGTCAAATGCCTTTGCATAGTTGATAAAACACAAATATACACCTTTCTAGTATTCTCTGCTTTTAGGTAATATTAATCTGACATGAGCAATGATGTCCCTGGCTCCCTGCTCTCTTCTGAATTGGGCTTGATTTTCTGGCAGTTCCTTGTCTATATACTGCTGCAGTTGCTTTTGAATGATCTTTAGCAAAATTTTCCTTGTGAGTGATATTAATGATATTGTTCAATAGTTTCCACATTCAGTTGGATCCCCTTTCTTGGAAATAGGCACAAATATGAATCATCTCCAGACAACTGGCCAGGTAGCTGTTTTCCAAATCTCTTGGCATAATCAAGTACCTCCAGTGTTGCATTTCTTTGTTGAAACATCGGTATTGGTATTCCATCAGTTCCTGGAGCCTTGTGTTTCACCAGTTCCTTCAAGGCAGCTTCCACTTTGTCCTTCAGTACCATTGGTTCCTGATCATATGCACTTCTTGAAATGGTTGGTCATCCATAAATTCTTTTTGGTATAAGACTCTGTGTATTCCTTCCATCTTCTTTTGATGTTTCCTGCATCATTTAATATTTATTCTGGAGAATCTTCCATTATTTCCACTTGAGGCTTGAATTTTTTTTTCAATTCCTTAACCTTGAGAAAAAAAGTGTCTTCTGCCCTTTCAGTTTTTCCATCTCAAGCTCTTTGCACTTGTCATTATAATATTTCAAGGAATATATTATTCATTCAACTATATACTAATTCTTTCAAAGAAACAAATATAGAATTTTCCCACTGCTGTTAAAGTCAGTACAAATGTTATACACATTTAAATAAGAAAAATTCAAAACACGGGTCTCCTTTATTCACAACAGAAAAGTCCTTAAAAAGTACTATCAAGAGAGGCAGTTGTGTGCCTCCCTCTGCATTCCTGGTGTGTTTGACTGATTCCAAGGCTTATCTGTCTCCTGACACTGAGCAGTTTCTGTAGCTACTTACATAAGCAACTAAATAGGTCAAGGCAACCACTGCATAACTACCATGTAACTGTTCCCCTGGGGAAGGAAGACATTTTGCTGCTTGCTACAATATTTGCTATTTGCTTGAAAAGTGCTGGACTTCTGCACCTGGATTACTCATCTGTAACACAAACTCACTGAGGACATAGTATGCATCTAGGCCAATTTTGCAGTTTAAGTAATGCTCTTTATCTCTGACCCAGGAGTCTTTTGCCTTCTTTGCCACCATGCATCAAAAAGTGGGTAATTTAATAGCTTATAAGTAGGGTAAAATCTCAGTCTTCACATTTCTTCACAGACATTATTAAATTAACTCCAGCAGTGCAGAAGAACAACAAAATGATTAAGATGGGTTTATCACTGGAATGGAAATGTTATTTAAGTTAGAAAAAAAATGCATTCATGCAATTTACCACATTAGCCTTTGAAATGAGAAAAAATCATCAACAGGTGAAGAAAGGCCTTTATATAACCTATGTGAATAAGGACTAGCAAAGTAGTAAGGAATGAAAGGTAAATTCTAGAATCTAAATATTTTAAATTATTTTTAACCAAAAACGTAGAGCAAATATCACTTTTCCCCCCTTTACAACAAGGTCTTAATACGCAGCCCAGGATGGCCTTGGAACTTGCCATCCCCCTACTTTGGGCTACTGAGTGTGCTGGGATTACAGGGATGTGCTATCATATACCCTCCCTGATTAAACTCAGGGCTCTATACATGCTAGGCAACCACTCTACTACTGAGCTACATCCCCAGCTCCCCAGCCCCAAAAATATTACTTAATGGAAAAATATTAGAAGCTCTTGCTTTACAATTGGAAACAATAAGGCTGGGCATGGTGGCTCACACCAAAAGTTCCAGAACTCAAGAGGCTGAGGCAGAAAGATCACAAATTCAAGGTCAACATGTTCTACATAGTGAGATCAAGACCAGTTTGGGCTGCTACATAGCAAGACTCTGTCTCAAAAAGGTGAAAAAAATAAAAAGAAAACAACAGAAGTATGTCTGGTATTAATGATTCTACTCAATACTGTTTGAAGTCAATGCATTAAAATAAGGAAGAAAAATTAATGTCTAAGAATTTGAAAGGAAGAAACAACTGTCATTTTCAGCAGAAGTGGTGATCATCTATTTACAAAACCTGAAAGAATTTGCAAGCAAATTTTCAGAAAGAATGAGAATTTAGTTAAGAACGGTTACTATAAGGTCAATAAGCCTGGGTGCAGTGGTGTACGCTTAGAATCCCAGAAACCCAGGAGGCAAAGGTAGGAGGATTACAAGTTTGAGGCCAGCGGCAGGCGGCATAATTTAGCAACACCCTGTCTCAAAATTGTTGTTGTAGTTGTTGTTAGGTGGCATTAAGTCGGGTCGACTCATAGCGACCCTCATAGGATTGTCAATTGCTGAGTGTTTCAGGATTGGTTCGACAGTGGATTGCCATGTCCTTCTCCTGTTTTTGTGATTTGGGGGATCTAACCCAAGCCCCCAGAGAGTGCAGAGCAGTGCTCTACCAACTGAGCTAAACCCCAGCCCATCTCAAAATGAAAAGTAAAAAATAGCTGAGTGTGGTAATACATGCTTATATTCCTAGCACTTGGGAGGCAGAAGCAAGAGGACTGTCGTGAGTTCAAGCCCAGCCTGGTCTACATAACAAGTTCCAGGATTGCTGGTGCTATAGTGAGACTCCATCTCAAAAGACAGAGGGAAGGAAGGGGAATGGGAAGAGGAAGGGGAGAGGGGAGGGAGAAGGGAAGAGGGACAGTAGGGGGAGGGGGGAAGGGGAATGGGAGTTTAGCAAGCCATTTCTTATGTATGAAAAAGAGCTAATGACCCAAACTATCAAGACACTGTTACAGAAAAATGTGAAGTGACTTCCCAAATGAAGCATGAAGTCTTAATATAATGCCATAAGAATAGTTAAGTGGATGGTAGTTGGTGCAAATCTAGATAAACTGACCACTGGAAGAGAGCACGGGTCACATAAGTAGACCCAGACATAATAGATACAGAAGAGGGGTGACTACCGATTTGTAGGAAAAGGAAAAATTATTCAGTAAATGACAGTGAAACTCACAGGGTACAAAAATGACTATAATTTTCTCAAATGAGAGCTCCATATCATTTTTAAAAATCAATTACAAATGAAAAAAAGAATTAATTATGGAGCCAGGACAAGTGGTACATGCCTGTAATCCTAGCACTTGGTAGGCTGAAGCAGGAGGATTACAAATTTGATGCTAGCCTGGGGTATACAGTGAGATAGTGAAACCCTGTCTCAAAATAAAATAAAATAAAATAATAATTAATTATGAAGAGCAAAACTACTTTTCTTTGTGCATAGTACTGAGGGTTGAACCCAGGGCCTCATGCATGCTTTGCAAATACTCTACCACTGAGCTGCACTCTCAGACCATTTTTATTTTGAGACAAGGTCTCACTAAGTTATGCAGGCTGCCTCTGGCCTCAAATTTGCAATCCTCCTGCTCTGCCTCCCAAGATTACAGACATGTACCATCATAAGACATAAAAGACACATAAAAGATTTTTAAATTCAATTACAAATTTAAAACATTGTATCTCCTCAATAAAAGATACCACAAAGAAAAAAAAAGGCATAGAATGGGAGAAGACATTTATAACACAAAATAGACAAAAGAACTACTACACATTAGTATTGTTGGAAGAGTGTTTGCTCTGCATGCTCTGAGGCTCTGAGTTCAATCCCCAGCACCACAAAAATGGGAGAAGGACCTGGCAATCCACTCCTGAAACAATCAGCCATCAAAAATCCTATGAATGGCAGAGAAGCACTGACATAGTGCAGGGCATGGCACAGTGTCAGGGAGTGTTTTGTTCTGTTGTACGCAGGGTCACTATGAGTTAGCTACAGGTATAAGGTGCATATGAAACAAAAATGAGTTTTGTGATTAGACTTAGTTAGGTCTCATCCCCACGATATATGTTCAAATATTCCAAAATCAAAAGAAAGCTGAAACTACTAAATATAAATTTACCAAAGAACAAACTGAAGTTTAATGAAAAGGGATTTATGCACAGACATGAACAAAGTTCATTCACAGTTGATGAAGGAGAGCTGGTGCCTGACTTGATAGAGTAGACATTGAAGAGGAGATTTTAATGCATGAGTTGACTGTAAAGCAAAGGCCATTACAATGAAGGCCAAACACAGTTTTAATACTAACATTTTAACTAGTAAAATAAAGGACTAGGGAGATAATGGATATTCAGCATAATCCATTCAGTTGATACTTGATGTAAATTTTCTGGGAATATGTCTCTATGCAAAACAACACAAAGTAGTCATGAAAAAGTATAAAACAACATCTAACTTTTCAGGAATGTTGCCTGATACAAAAGGCAAGCTTGCTGGGTTCAACCGAAATTATTTGTCAATGAGGTGCTATGTATCAATATTAGGAGGAAGAAAATAGCTGTTCTGATTAATGCTATAATAAATAGTTTTTCTGCTAGGCATGGTGATGCATGCCTGTAATACCAATGATTTGGGAGGTGGAGGGGAAGGCAAGAGGATCACAAGTTTGAGACTGGAGGCAGCCTGCTAACTTAGACCCTGACTCAACATAAAAAATAAAAATGGGTTGGGGTTGCAGCCCAGTGCTGGAGCACTCACAAAGTATGTGAGAGGCCTTGGGTTCAACCTCCAAGTACTACAAATAAAAAAATTATAATTCATTATAACCAGTAGAAAAGTGTGAATTTCATACTTTATGAATCTAAGATTATAAAAAATAATCATTTCTAATTTTCAATGAAAAGGAACAGGCTTTCTCCTACTTCACGTCTAGCTAGATGACTATTTCAACTATATAAGATTTAGCACACAGAAAGTAAGTTGAACTGTCCCAGTCATTACACTGCAAATATCTTGGGTTAATCCTCCTCACATTCTCAAAATCATACTAAACCCTGACCTTTACCGTAACCAAAATGGTATTAAAAGGGATCATAACACCTTAGTACTAAATGTTAACACAATCATTTTTTTTTTTTAAAGTCACTCACCTTTCAAACCTAGAGTTTGTAGCTGGAAGAGCCGACCAAGTTCATAAGGCAAAACCCGTAACAGATTGTTATTTAAAAGCAATTCCCTGTTTAAAAAAAAAATTAGTTTAATAAACCAAGTTTTATCAATATCTACATCTGCCACTCTTAATCTTCCTTCTAATAAACCATGAATGATGTTTACATTCAAAGTATTTCTCCATGCTTATTTCAAAATGCTAGGCCGTACTGAAGTGCTACAAAATGTGTAACTGCTACAAATATTAACAGTGTTCCTACAATATGTTCATTCTCTAGCACAAATTAAAGTCAGAGGTGTAGGAATTCCATGTCACTCTCAGGCTAAATCCACCCACTTTTCTTTCATCCAAAATGACTATTAGATACAAATCAGAGTAACAGGTATCATTAGTACCCCAAGACAACATGACAACAGACAGCCTTGAACCTATCTTTTATTTACAGAAAAAAGTAAATGTTTATACAAACTTTAGGATGAAACTAAAATTAGTAGCCAATTGCCTGCATCATCTTTTATAAGTCTAGTCACATCAAAATACTATAAAAACAAAAACACACACACAAAAAGAAATAGAGACAAAGGTAATGTATCACAGAAGGAATAGATGAGTAGAAAATGTAAAACAAAAAAGCACTCTGATGAACAATCACTGACATAGAACATACATATTAAAATAAAGCACAGGATGGAACAGATAAGAACAGTATTGTTGTTGTTAGGTGCAGTCGAGTCAGTATCTGACTCATAGCGACACTCATAGGGTTTTCAATGGCTGATTATTTCGGGATTGTCTTGGGAGTGGATTGCCAGGCCCTTCTCCCATTTTTGCGGTGCTGGGAATTGAACTCGGGGCTTCAGAGACTGCAGCGCAGCACTCTACCCACTGAGCTAAATCCCAGTCCAAGAACAGCATAGATAAGATTTAAGTTTATGATTGAAATTTTAAGCAGACTATAGACAAATAAAGAGCATCTTCATTGTTCTATTAGGTGCCATTGAGTTGGTGTCCCACTCATAGCAACCCTATGTACAACAGATGAAAGACTATTGTCAGTGCATCTCTGCTATTCATAGGGTTTTCAATGGCTGTTTTTTGGGAGTGAGTTGCTGGGTCCTTCTCCCAAGCCTACAAGCACCTGGTGTTCCCAGGCGGTCTCCTATTCAAGTACTAACCAGGTCTGACCCTGCTTAGCTTCTGAGATCTGACAGGATCTGATGCCACAGTGGTATGGCTACAGGCATCTTCATTAGTAGATGACAAAACAAGTTTTAAAAATATTCAAATGGTCAGGGGATGGTTATAAAAAACAAGAGGTACATTTAATTTTAACTATGTAACAGTAATTTTTATAGACTACTCAGTATATAAAAGTAGAAAAGCAATTATTTTCATTGAATACATTTACATAAAGGTGTTAGGGTCCCCGCAAAATCTTCTGTAAGAAATTCTTATGCCAGGTGCTGTGGCATGTGCTTATAATCACACTCAGGAGGTTGAGGCACGAGGATCACAAATTTGAGGCCAAAAGCAACCTGACCAACTTAACAAGACGCTATCCCCAAATAAAAGATAAAAAAAGAGCTAGAGGTGTAGCTCAGTGGTAGTGCACTTGCCTAGCATGTGTGAAGCCCTAGGTTCAATTCCCAGTACTGAGATGAAAAGAAAAGCAAAGAAAAAAGAAGAGAAGGAAACAGAAAAAAACAACTATTAAAGAATCTTTAACAGCTAGGGAGAAAAACCATTTCATCAGGTTTTAACATTTCCTTAAGGAGTTGTAGAGTTGTAATATAAATACATATTGTGTTGTATAATAGATATGCTATTAATAGCTTTGCTTATAAGTAATCTTATGTTCTCAAGTATTTCTGATTAGTCTTATCATACCTGAGTCTAAAGTGAGACTTACAATTTTAACCTTATTCTCACTCAAGTCTGTCCAAAGAAAATGGTAATAGGAACCTCCAAATGTAAAGGAAGGAAAAGAAATATTCAGTGGAGACTAACTCAAGTACTGTGCTTAGTTTATATCATTTGATACTGAAAAACACATGGAAATCTCACTTTAAGTAACATCCCATAATTTTATCTGCTAACTTTAGAATTTTATGTAGTGAGTCATGCCTTTAGTATTTCCTCACCTGAGAGACACCATGTTTCCTAGTTCTGCTGGTAAACTTCTGAGTTTATTGGATGACAGATCCAGGTAAACCAGATTATGAAGCTTGGCAATATCAGGTGGAATGCGACTAAGGTAATTGTCATTTAGGTGCAGTGCTGTCAAGTGTGTCAATGACCAAAGTGATGTACTTAAGCTCCGCACTCTACCTAAAAGGCAAAATATTGAAGCATAAAACTCTAGGCCCAAACAAGAATTGAACTACAAAGACCAGAAGTGGTAGAAGGGGCTGCAAATACACACAGATATTATTTTATCTTTGATATTTTAATTTTGTATTCAAGGCCACATGATTGCTTCCAAACACACCTGGCCCTCTAATTTCACACCACTTTTGCCTAACAACCATGCTTTTTCATGGACCTTCCTGTATTAAGTGAGATATGACAAAAAGTAGAGATTGTTGGGAATCAAACCTTAAGGATAAAGCATGGAGCTGAATCAAGTTTGTTGTGGTTGAACAGCGCTGATTTTTTTTTATATCACAGTCATAACAAAAGTTATTTCCATGAAAATTATTAGTGCCAGGTTTATCCATATGTAAGGCCTGAATCAGTCAATAAACTTTAAATAGACAAGAATAAATTACTATGATTTAGTACCAACCATCAGGAAAACCACAGTATAATCAACCAAAACATCTTCCCTAGTTTTCTGATATTACACTGGAGATTAACAACCCTGGTTTACGATTTTTGCGTTAAGTGCAACATACTCAAGGAAACAGTCACACATCAAGGTCTGTTAGTCAGCAACTGTGTAGAATATGCACTAGATCACAAAATCCGGTTCAGAGTCTTGATTTTTACCATTTATTAGCGATATAAGTCTGGGCAAATCATCTAGCCTCAGTGTCTATAAAATGTTAACTTACCTTACCTACAGTGAGTAGTAACTACACAAAATAATTTATATGATTATTTTATAAACTTTACAAAAATAAAAGTGATATTTTAATTATATATCATTTTCCAAACAGATTTTGATGAGAGGGGCAGCAGCAGGTAGAGAGCACAAAAATCTCAAAGGGGAAATGTTACTTTTCTTAAAGCTATTGAGTAGTAGATTTAAACTTTTATCTCCTATCCAGGGTTCTTTCTACTATAGGATCTTTCCTGCTATTTATAATCAGATATAAATTGTCAACTAGGACTTTGTATTTTAATAGATGTTGCAGTTTGTATGTGAAATGTCTCCCACAGGCTTATATTTTGAACATTCAGCTGGTGGTGGTATTTTGGGAGGCTGTAGAACCTTTAGAGGGGGGTCTAGGTGATGTAAGTAGGTCACTATGGGTGGGCTTTTGAATGTCATACCCAGCCCCTGGTTTCTGTAAGCTCTCTCTGCTTCCTGGTCTATGGTGCCAATGAATAGCCTTCACTACATCTCCCTGCTACGTCCTCTGCCATACCTTCCCTGACAACATGGACTAACCCTCTGAAACTATGAACCAAAATAAGCCTTTCCTTCCTTAATTTGTTTCCGTCAGGTATTTTGGTCACAACTATGCAAATGTAACTAATAAATAAAAACAAAAGTTTTTACGAGAAGAGACTTTGGATAAAACAGAAATTTCAGTTTTACCCAGGGTTTAAAAGAGTGGTTCTCAACCAGGCGCATTCTGCTCCCTGGGGGACTTTGACGATGTCTGGAGACATTTTTGGTTGTCATAACTAAAGGAGTACACTGGTATCTCATGGGTAGAGGTCAAGGACGGTTCTATGCATCCTACAATGCATACAATAGTATTTTCCAATTAGTCCACCTAATTAATAATACACAAGAAACAAAAATAGCAATATTCTCATTGATGATGATGATGACTACATTCCAGGTAAAATGCTTCAGATTCTACTCACCCGAGATTTCTAATTCTGCCCAGTGAGATTTTTTCCCATTGGCTACCTCCTCTGCTGACATGATGGTATAAATTCTGCGAGGATCTGGAGGATCATATTTTTCCTTTGGCATCCCTATTAGTCTGTGGGGAAAAAAGCAACAATTATTATACTCTTACAGGAAAAAAGAGAGAAAATGAGATGGTAAGTTTTCTTTTAATCTCATATCACCAAGCTAGGAAATTCTTTTATACCACAAATTCTCACTTGAAGGAAAACACACCATTTGCAGTATGGTAGGCTCTTGCAGAAACTCATTAGTAGACACCTAAGGGAAAATGCAAATAAGCAAACAAACTAGGTTTTGTAGCAAACACTGTGGTTACTCCCTAACCTCTCCCCCTTCATTTAGCTGCATTGCTTTTCTAGAAGGACTGACCATACACTTAAGTTTCTTGAATGGAGTCTAACTGGTCTAAAAGAATTAGGTAATTCAGCTGGGTGCAGTGGTGCATTCCTATAACCCCAGTGACTCAGGAAGTGGAAGCAGGAGGCCATGAGTTTGAGGCCAGAGGCAGCCGGTATGTAATTTAGGAAGAGCCTATCTCAAGATATAAAAAAAAGCGGGGGGAGGCTAGGGTGCAGCTCAATGGTAGAGCACTTGCAAAGGATGTACGAGGCCCTGGGTTCAACTCTCAAGTACTGTGAAAAAAAATTAGGTAATTCTATCTTCCTTTCCTCAATGATATTCAGATATTCTATGCCTAAAACAATTGGCACATGACATTCTGCTTTATACAGAGATTAGTTCAGAAGTAACAAATAATAACAATGCTTCAAGACTCATTCCATGTCTATGGAAAAAGTAGGTTTCTCTCTCCTGCTGATCATAAATGAAGAATATATATCCCTGCTCACTGAAAACAGTGTCACCCAAAAACTGTAAGAGAAAACAGCCATAGAAGACAGTCTAGAAAAGAGAGAAACAAAGCCAGAGTTCCTCACTGAATGGCACCACTCCCAAACAAGCGAATATGTTTCCCTAATGAAGGTAATTTGAGTTTTGTCTTCTCTTACTTGCCATCAAAAGCACCCTAATTAGCTGAATGCATATCCTGCTTTGCCTGGACCAGTCCTAATTTGTATCTGTTATTCTGAGATAAATTGTGTGTGTGTGTGTGTGTGTATGTGTGTGTGTGTGTGTGTTACTGGGGATTGAACCAAGGACTTGTCTGCTAGGCAAGCACTTTACCACTGAGCTGCCGACCCCCGACACGGAATCTCTTTTTATTTTTGAGAGGGTCTCACTGAATTGAGCAGGCTGCCTCTGGCCTTGAACTTATGATTCTTCTGCTTCAGCCTCCAAAGTTGCTGGGATTACAGATGTGTGCTATAGTGCCTACCCTAAGGAAATAACACTCCTTTTCTTTTACTCTCAAAAGTGACCAACTGAATAAGTTACATAGCCACCTTAACCAAAACTAATATTATGCAGTCTTCTTCATAATCACAACACAATCATCAATGATGACCAACTTACACAAAAAGCTACTCAAATGTGTTTTGCATTAAGCAAATGACAAATGATCCTAAAAGTAACCTTATTCAAAGGGTCCAATACAAGAATTACTGCTTTGGTAGAAGGCAGAAAATAAAATCCACTTCAAATCTAGTAAGCACAGCAAATGACACAATGTTGTGAGTCTAATTAAATTCCCGCATGCTATCCATAAATTGCCACACAGTATTTATAGTTCATTCTTTTTTGTTTTTGCAATATTGGGGATTGAATCCAGAGACTAGCTCATGGCAGGGAAGTGCTCTACTGCTAAGCCATATCCCCAGCCCTACAGTTGGTTCTTTACTCATACTTTAACACACGCACACACACACACACACACACACACACACACACACACACACAAAACCAGGTGTCTGAATCAGGGCCTATTTCCAAGTAAAGTTTAGAATATTACAAATGGAAGTTACTTTCCCCAGTCTGGAATTTGTTACACACCGAGAACAGAGAAAAGTAGTATTCCATCATGTGGGAAGAAATCAAAGCTAGTGCATAAGAGTACATTCAAAATCTCCCATATCATAATTTTCCATCATATTTTGAAGGGAAATAGTCATTCCTTTCTGTCTGTTTAAAGGAGCAAAGAGAAAATAGTTGAACAAATCTGGAAAGTTAACAGTAGTTAATTCCTAAGTCTTCAGGTTAAACTCTTCCATTGTAATCTTATACAATTTCTATGATACCAGGTCATATTTTTCTTTTCTGGAAATGCCACATAAAATCATATAGCACAAAGAATATGATCATTTTTCACAGAGAGAAAAATCAGATTCCTATCACACTCAGCCTATGTAAAGTATTTCTGAAAATAAGTTTTCCAGATAACAAAATTTCTAGGATTTCTACTATATACTCTAAGACACATGCATCTCTGTGGATATTTTTGCACACTAAGATTATACCAAAAATGAGGATTAAGCAAAGCAAACTGACTGAGATCCAAAGACCTGTTTATAATCCTTACAGTGAGGATGAATAAGAAACAAAAACTACCAAATTTGCACAAACACATCTCATTAATTTTAGATCATTTTTATAAAACAGTGCATAGGATGACAAATCAAATTAATTTAACTATTTAAACATGGATCTGACTAAATGGTATGTTCCTGAAGTGGACTATGAGTTATTTCTGTGCAGAGACATGTCTTTTTATATCTCAATACAATTACTGCCACATAGTAAACATTGAATATATATGTGCAAAATAAACATATGCTTGCTGGGAGCTGTAGTGTAGGCCAGTAATCCCAGCAATTTGGGAGGCTAACACAGGAGGATTGCAGGTTTGAGGCCAGAGGCAGCCTGTGCAACTTAGCAAGAACCTGTATCAAAATAAAAAACAAAAACAAGACTTGGGGGTATAGCTTAGTGGAAGGGCACTTAAGGGCACTTGCCTAGCATTCAAGAGGCCCTAGGTTCAAACCCCAGTACTGGGGGAAAAAAAATCATATGCTTTATAATCCTAAAATCTACCATACTACCATCCTCAACTTAAAATTATAATGTATTCATTCAAATGTAATTTAAATCTCTAACTGTGCCAGGTACTGTCACTCATGCCTGTAATCCCAAGAAGTCCCGAGGTTGAGGAAGAATGATGGGGAATTTGAGGCTGCAGTCAGTCTGTGCAAGACCCTATCTCAAAATAAAAAAGGGGTGAGGAATACAACTCAGTGGTAGAGCACTTGCCTAGCATGTGAGTTACTGGGTTGTACCTCCACACTCTAAATGTGACAGATAATGTGCTTCTAGCAAGCTCATATATAGATCATTCTAGAGTTTAAATACTGAATGATGAGTACTTTGCATTCAAGCAATAGAATTCTTTTACTTTGGAAAATCTAATAGCTAATTATTTTCCTTATCTTCTTTTCAAATTAATGATTAGGTAAGTTTTTGGTTGGTTTTGGTTTTTTTAGACAGAGTCTTCCTATGTATCCCAGACTGGCCTTGAACCCATGATCCTCCTGCCTCAGCATCCAAAGAGCTGGGATTATAGGTGTGCACCACAACACCCAGCTACAAAGTTTTTTGTGTGTTTTGTTTTTGCAGCGCTGGGGAGTAAACTCAAGGCCTCCTGTGTGCAAGGTAAGCACTTTCTCTCTGAGCTGTATTCCCAGCCCTTGAAGCAAATTTTTAAATTATTTTTCCAAGAGCTTCCAATTTCTTCATCTCACATCAATTCCCAAAGGATCCTCCCGTTACATCAACCTGATTTATACTGGTGATCCTGATTACATAAACAAACTAAAAGTCCCTTAGCAACACCTTTGTAACTGCCCAGTTTTGAAACCCATTTAAACACTATGAAAAATATTGCACATAGCTCCTGAAATACTAACTACACAAACTACTTGGAACCTGTCATATCAACTATACAATCCTTGGACACTCCACCATAAAATTTTGGAGACTAACCATCAATCCTGGAAAGGAACTTGATCATCCACTACTTCTTACTCCCTATATGAACTATGCTGAAAGTAAACAAGTTTTAATCTCCATCACAGACAGCTAATTAAACACTACTACACAGTGATGACTGATAAATTTGTCATACAGTCTCTGGTTCACCAGGTAAAAACTTCAGGTAAACCTATAAAATACTGACTTCCTAGAAATTGTATTTCAATTTTTTTAATTTAAAGCAATATTTTATGTAATGTTAGAGCTTCTTTGCATAGAAAAATTTAAATTGCAGTTTCCAAAACTGCAAGTAAAATAAAAGATAAATAAAAGATATCTATATATAACTACATGGTACTTCAATGAATAGCATATTATAAAATATATATGAAATATACCCAAATATTCTATTACTGAAAAATCCAAAACTCAGGTCCTACATCTGGGGCTAGGAAAATAAAGTAGCATAACTCCTCTCTGAAAAATAACCTGAGCCAAACCAGAGCAACTTGTTAAAAGCAAGAACTAAACTTCTATAGCTATTGGTCATCTAGAGTAGCCTATAAAAAAGCAGCCTCAAGAATATGTGAAGGTATAAACCTTACGATGCTAAACCGTAGCTTCTCTCTCACCACACTGCCAAAGTTTAAAGGTCATTTTATGTCAGTCTGTACTTCAACACAATTAAGTTTATTTCATTTTGGATTCAGATTAAGAGAGAATGCTAAACCACCAAAAGAGTACTTCATAATGAATCAGAGATTTCTAACTCAAACCAATCCTAAAATACAAATCATTAAAAATGTATTTATTTCCATAGAAATATCAAGTGATCATCTTAACAGTAGTCTGCGAAAGCAACCTTAGGCAGAGATGCAGAAGCTAGCACAGTCAGCACAGATGCAGAAGCTAGCTAGTCCCTGAAGTTGAAAGAACACAAAACTAAGCCTACATTAGATATTTCTGCTTACATTTTAAAGCAAATATCTAAGAATTACTACATTTTACAATCTCAGATAAATATGTCTTATATTAGCATTTATTCTCAAAGGTTATAGAAGGGAAAACATATTGTTATTTACTGAATACTCACCTTAACCAACATCCATCCTTGCCATCTGATCTTAACCACAATAAGCTTCCTTCCTAAGAAAATGTATCTATGTTTACCTTGTCTAACCAAGCAAAATAACACCTGTGTAATATTTTTGAAGTTTCTATTTCCTTCAATATCTATATTTAACTACACATAAGTATTATACAATTGTCACACAAAATCTATACCTTCCTTGAAAAGGTTGTTTGCCAATACCTTGAGTATCACCTTACATATAATAGAATCATACTGACAAAATTAAATATAGGAATCACAAGAGCTTAGAAGTCATCCTGAGATAAAGAACAATTTCATTAGCAAGTCCAGTACACTTTCGTATGAAGGGCCTCTGGATGGTATTGGTCTTTGATTACATATTTGACTGAAGTCTATACATAAGTAATGCAAACATTCAAAAAGAACTGTTTCTACTGTCATTTATTGTACCATGAACTTGTACTTCAACAGGACATTACTTAAGAAGGAAAGTTACGGAATATTTTACTTTTAAACAATTGTATAAGCAACTTGGCATTTCTTCTTTTCTATAATTTTTCTTCCCTAAAATAGTTGAATTGATCCCTATTGTTATAATATTGAAATGAGAACAGCTAAAAGGAAAATAAAACATGTTTATCACTAAGGATGAGGGTGATGAATAATAGATAACCTGTAGAATAGCCAAGGACAGGTGGTGAGAGTAGAGTTCCCAGGACACAAATAACAAATTTTAAATCACCCATGTTAGGGAATAGAACTAAAACAAGCAGATTAGACACATACCAGTATATTAAACTTAGGGTGAAAGCAACTCATTTCCTAATTTTGTGATCATTCTTTTCCTATGATCCTTACTGGCAACCAAATAATTAGATAACAGCAGTAACAAAGACTCAAGTTTTACAAAGAATTAGATCAGCTGGGAGCTGTGGCACACGCCTGTCACCACAGTGACTTGGAAGGCATAGGCAGAAGGACTGCAAGTACAAGGCCAGAGGAAGCCTGTGTAATTTAGTAAAACCTTGTCTCCAAGTAAAAAGTAAGAAAAAAATGGGTTGGTGGTGCAACCCAGTGGTAGAGCACTTGGAATGTACATGTGCGACCTTGGGTTCAACCTCCAACTACCACAATAAAAGAAAAAGAAAAAAAAAAAAAAAGGAACTGAATTCAACTGTTTATTTCTAGTCAGTTTATTCTTAGGAATCTACTTCATATCCCAAATGAAACAAGTTATTAAACTAGTTACCCAAACAAAATGCATAGGCACATATTGCAATAAAGCCTCTAATGAAGATGAGAAAGTGTTACTAGTTGTTCTGTGGCCTTCCAAAAGCACTCCACAAAGAACTTTACTCAATCCAGAGAAAACTGCAGAAAACTCTGGAAAGGGGTGAGGGCATGATCTATATGTCAGTTAATGTACTAACACAAGATAGAGAAAAAAAAAGAATTAGAATGAATCTCTTTTGCTGCATATTTAGAACTTTTCTACCACATTTAGGATACAGAAAACAACAATTAACAATGAACAGTAACAAAAAATATAATATTAAAAAAAAAGACATCAGACCTAAGGCTACAATTCTACCAATCACGTGAAAATTTTTAAAAATGCTATTAGGCATGTTTCATTTTGGAGAACCAAAGCTTACAATCTTTCTTCTGTCATTCCACAGTAGGTCTTAGTCTCCTTCTAACAATTACTATGTTTTAATGTCTCACACTTTTTCTAATTACTCTACAGAAAATGAAAGTTAATAAAAATTTCAACACCAATTTTTCCAAAACTATGATTTCTTATTGCAACATTTCCCTATCTGTAATGGTTAATTTTGCTTGTCAACTTGATTGGGTTGAGAAATGCCTTGCAGCTTAGTAAAGCACAGTTGTGGGTGGGTTGGTAAGGATATCTCCAGAGATGATTAGACCATGAGGGTTCTGACCTAAGAAATGGGTTAATTCATTGATGGATTCAAAATGTGAATAGATTATTGGGAGGTGGAACAATTGCAAAAGGTAAAGCCTAACTGAAGGAAGTAGGTCCCTTGGGGCATGTCCTTGGGGGATGTTTACTGCCCTGACCCCTTCCTGTTGCTATTCCACTCTGCTTCCTATCTATTATGAAGTGAAGAACATCCTCCACCAAACTCTCCCACCACCATGGTGTTCTGCCCAAGTACATGAGACCAACCAACCATGGACTGAACCCTCTGAAACCATGAGTTAAATTTCCCTTTTAAGTTGTTTATGTCCAGTATTTTGCCATAGCAACAAGTTGTTGTTGTTGTTAGGTGCCGTCAAGTCGGTATCTGACTCATAGCGACCCTCTGTACAACAGGGGAAACACTATTGGCAGTGCTTCTCTGCTGTTCATAGGGTTTTCAATGGCAGATTGATTTTTGGGAGCGGGTTGCCAGGTCCTCCTCCCAATAGCAAGAAACTACCATATATTCTCAAATCTAATCTGCCCCCATTCAATAGTTTTCAGAAGGCTACAAAATCAAATGTCAATTAGAATCACATGCATATTGGATTCTAATCTACATGTAATTTTGTAGCTCTCTAAAACAGTTGAATGGGGGCAGATTAGAGAATACATGGTAATACACTGTCATTCTACCTTTTTTGGTTTTGTACATGTTTTGCTTCCTCTAACATATACATTCTCATTTATTTCAATATTTATCAAGTAACCATCCTTCTTGGCTTAAGTCATCTGTTTACCACTTGAGTATATTTTCCTCACATAGAAACCAACAAGATGAATTCTAAAATTTATGTGGAAAGAAAAAGGACCTAGAATAGTCAAATATATTTCTTCTGAAATACTTTTTTTTTGGAAAAGGAGGCATAAATTTAGATATGTACATTTTCTTAGTAGAAGCTACTAGATGTAATCCAGTTTGGTACTGATGAAAGAATAGACACAAATAGTTCAATGGAACAGAACTTAAAAACTAGAAACAGATTCATAGATAGTTGATACGTTTTCAACAAAGGTGTGAATTTCAATAAAGGATAGACTTTTCAACAAAAGGTGATGAAACAATGGGACACTGATATGCAAAACGAAATAAGCATTGATCCATATCTTTTATCACAGAGTAAACATAATAGTATCATGAACTTAAGTGCAAAATCAAGAAATATAAAAGTTCTAGAAGAAAACATAAGAGAAAAAAATGGTCTTGGATTAGGCAAAGGTTTCAACAAAAAAAGCATGATCCATAAGAGAAAACTATCAAACTACATTTCATGAACATTTAAAATGTCTGCTACTAGACAAATGAAAAGTTAATGAGGTTAAGAATATTTCTAAGACATATCTGAAAAAGCATTCCAGAATATACAAAGAATTCACAAAATAAAGCAATATAATTTTTTAAATAATTGGTAAGGAGCTAGAGATGTAGCTCAGTTGTACAATACTTGCCTAGCATTTGTGAGGCTCTAGGTTCAATTTGGGGGGTGGGCAGGAGTGGAATTGGCAAACAATTTTAAAATACACAGGAGAGCAAATAAAAGCACATGAAAAGATATGCATGGTTAGGTATCAAGGAAATACAACTTAAAACCACAATGAGTTATTATTGCACATCTACTAGAACAATTAAATTAAAAAATGGACATTTAGTCCTGACAAAGATTTAACACTTGCAACACACACACACACACACACACACACACGCGCGCGCGCGCGCGCGCACACACACAGCTGAATCTTAAAGAATGAAAAGGAATCAATTTTTACCCTCGGGAAAGGATTGTAAGTGGGATGGAGATAGACAAAGCCAAAGCAAAGAAATCTAGATCTGATACAATATGAGAGGGGCAAGTGTAATCTACAAACAGTTTCGCATTGATTAAAAAACTTTACCCCAGCCATGGAGAGATGGTATTACGTAGGTGAGCAAAGCAAATATATAGAAAGCTTCAAAAATCTGTCTATGCCTTCCTCTTTCCTTTAGATTACTTTACTTATATGAAGAACTACTATCCATAAAAGTCTAATAAACTTGATACTACCAATCCTAGTTGTTTCCTTCCTTCATTCCATTTCTACTTTCTTCTGCTCAACAGTGTTTCTTCTAGTCAAATTTCCAAACAAGCCTATATTCTCTACTAATTCAGCTGTCACATTCTTAATTAAAAAATCTTAAAAGTCCTATACTTATATTAAATATGAAAGTACTGTCACTTTCCATCATAAAAGCAAACAGCATAGTATTTGACTGTCATCACACCTAACTTCAGTTTTTCAACATGCATAGTTATAATTACTACTGGAGTAAAGAGATTCAAGCCTCTTTTCTCCAATTTTAATGTTAAATCAACTGACTTAAAGCTTCTAACAATTACCTTTCCTGATGCAACCAACATTTCACCACAACAAACCTAATGTCTAAATTTTAAGCAGCTGAGTTTGGTATACTTGAACAGGATGGATTATAACTCAAAAAACAATAAGGTCAATACAAAATAATTCAATCCATAATTTTCCCCAAAACTGTTAAATTATTTAGCTAATCATATAGCTCTTAGTCAAATCCGAAGAGATGGTAAGCCCTTAAATTGCTTCTTATGAAGAAAAAGGCTAAGAGGTCCCATAAACTGACTATGATGATTACACAGGCCCTCCCTCACATGGCAACTGTTCAGTAAATTCAATTTTCTTATGAACAAAGTGCTCAGATATAATGCAGGAATATTTCACCAAAGGGGGAAAAAGTTATTTTTGTTTATGTAGTTCTAATATAAAGAACCATTGAAACTTTAAAAAAAAAAAAAAAGGAATATAAGAATATTGGATGGTTAAGTATTTGGAGATAAAGACCAAAAATGCATTAGGGTAGAGAAGTATATTCTGATTATTTATAGATGAGAAGTATCATTCTCATATGCTAAGTGCAAAAAAATTTTAAACATAAAGTGTGCCCTAAAATTCCTGAACTCTGGTCTATTCAACCTTCCTTCTCACCAATACCTAGTAGTCAGTAATCTTTTTAAGGCCTCTATAATTTGGGAAGTGAGTCCTAAGCTTTGTAGAAGTAGGTCATTGGGGGCAGGTCTTTAGAGGTTTTTAACCAGATTCACAGTTCCAGTCATTTTCTCTGCAGATATGAGGTTCTCTGCAATGGGCCATGACACTTGCTGGTGCCACCCTTACAGACTGTGATCTTCTAACCATGAAACTCCAAAATTGTTTCTCCTGTAAGTTTGTTTTGGTCAGTTTGTCTGCCTGAGCAATGTACCAGATGAATAATACAGTCCCCTAAAGGCTCATGTTGGAAGGCTGGTCTCCAGTATGATGACAGTGGGACTGTGGAACTTTTAAGAGGTGGGCCCTAGTGGGAGGTAATAAAGTCACTGGGGGTACCACCCTTACAGGGATTACAATAAATTCTTGTGAGAGCAGATTATTATAAAAAGAATGAGTCTGTCATGATTCTGTCTTCCTCTCAACATATAACCTCTTCTGCACACAGCCAGTTCCTTTTAGTTGTTCCACCAAGTTACAATACAGCCAGGGAGTCCCTGCCTAGACACCAGTGCCATGCTGTCTGGACCTTCCAGCATTCAGTATTGTGAGCCAAACAAACATCTTTATCAAGTATCTAACCATGAATTAGAGTTTCTTTTGCTCCACACCTTCACCATCGTTTTGTATTGTCAATGTTTTGGATTTGCCCATTCTAATAGGAATGCAATAGTATCTCATTGTTGCTTTACAACGGGCTTTTGTAAAAAACAAGAAGGCATCTGACTATATTTGAAGACATGTGCATTTGACTATCTTTAAAGATACACGTAAATTTTTCATGCTTTTAAAAATAATCTTTGTCACAATACTGATAATAACCAAGGCATGACATGAATAGAGAAAGCTATAAATTACTGAAAGCCAACAGCAAAATATCAAGACAAATTAACAATTTTGTACTTATAAAAAAATACAACGATTATTAAAATGAGGAAAAACACTAGCAAATAAGTGAAGTAGTTTAAAAATACAGGTTCACAGCATTAATGAGTATGGATGAAGTTCACTGTACATTGAAATAACCCTATTTTCTTTTGTCAAGGGCAAAGAATTTAAGGTATTTATAAAATATAATGTAAAATCATAGTACATTACAGCAAATAATTTCCATAAGGTTTAAGCATCTATTGTACCTTTAATATTTTTCTATGGTTTTTTCCCCCATATTCTGATAGAGAAAAGTGAACATGAGTTTGCCCAGGTATTATTTAAGTAACGAATGTTAGGTATTTTTCTACTATAAGTCACTCATATACATACAGTATAATACTTCTTCCCAGTAATCTTATTTTATTAGTAATTTTTAGTGTACAACTTAATGTGTCTCATGATGACATTTCTATACATGTATTTCAATGTACATTGTTCATGTTCACCTCCCCCATTACCCTCACATTACACCCCTCCCTAACCTTTCCGTGCCATCAACAGTTCCCCTTCTAACTGCATGTCTTATTTGTGTGTCTGTCCATCTATCTATACAAACACACATATATACACACAAACCCAATTTTGCCTTAAGGGCAAAATACGTGGTGTTTCCTTTCTTTTCTCTCATTACCCTTTCTTCTTGCCTCCTCTCCCTTCTCTTTAGTCCATTATCTTTCCCTGCATGGCCCCTTCTGCTTTCATGACCTATATGTTTTAATATTGAATATATATCAAAGTCTAATATCCACATATGAGAGAAAATATGCAATGTTTGTCTTGCTGCCTCTGGCTTATTTTGCCTAAAACGATGATCTCTAGTTCCATCCATTACCAGTAAATACCATGATTTTATCCTTCTTAATGGTTGAATAAAACTCCATGGTATATATATATATACCACAATTTCCTTATCCACTCATCTATTGATGGACACCAAGGCTGACTCCGTATCTTGGCTATTGTGAATAATGCCACAATAAATGTGCATGAGAAGGTATGTTATTGTGTTGTGTTATTCTCCTTTGGATATATACCCAGGACTGAAATAGTCAGGTCTTATGGTAGTTCTATTTTTAGATTGCTAAGGAACCTCCAAATTGATTTCCATAGTGACTACACCAACTTGCATTCCACTAGCAGTGTACAAGGGGGCTCCTTTCTCCCTGCATGCTTGCCAGCATTTGTTGTTTTTTGCTGTTGTTGCTGTTGTTGTTATTGATGGCAGCCATTCCAACCAGGGTGAGATGGCATCTCAGTGTAGTTTTGATTTGCATTTCCCTGACGTTTAAGGATGCTAAACCTTTTTTCATATGATTGTTGGTCATTTATATTTTTTCTTTTGAGAAGCCTCTTTCATTCTTCTGCCCATTCTTTGGATACTTTACATTTTTGGTGTTTAGTTTTTTGAGCTCCCTATTTTTCTAGATATTAATCCCTTGCCTGATATATAGCTGCAAAAGATTTTTTCCCATTCTGTAAGCTCTCTTCACTCTGATGGTGTTGTCTACTATGCAGAAGCTTTTCAATTTCCTGCAATCCCATTTACCAATTCTTACTATTGTTCCCTGCACTACTAGGGTCCTATTCAGAAAGTCTATATCTATGTCTATGTCTTGAAGTGTTTTCTCTATGTTTCCCTCAAGAACTTTCAAAATTTTGGGTTTCACATTAAGGTCTTTGACCCACTTTGAACTAATTTTTGTACAAGGTGAGAGACAGGGATCTAATTTCAGTATTCTACATGAGGATACCCACTTCTCCCAGCACCATTTGTTGAAGAGGGTGTCTTTTCTCCAACTTATATTTTTGGCACCTTTGTCAAATATGAGGTGGCTGTAGCTGCATGGCTTATTTCTGGATCCTCTATTCTGTTCCATTGGTCTGTCAGTTCTTCTGTTAGTACCATGCAATTTTTGTTACTATGGCTTTGTAGTATAATTTGAAATCAGGAATTGTGATGTCCCCTGCATTGTTCTTTCTACTCAGGACCGCTTTAGTAATTTGAAGTCTTTTGTGCTTCCATATAAATTTTAGGATAGTTTTCTCTATTTCAGTGAAGAACGCCATTGAAATGTTCATGGGGATTACATTAAAACAGTAGATTGTTTCTGGTAATATACCCATGTTTCCTTTATTAATATGTAGTGATCTTTATTTGGAATAGTTTTAATTTGAAGTCTACCTTGCGTAATACAAAGATGGCTACTCATTTTTTTTCAGCTTCCACTTGGCTTGGTATATCAATTTCCATCTTCTCACTTTCAGTCTCTGCGTGTCTCTGCCAGTGAGATGTGTTTCTTGCAGATAACAAATTGTTGGATCTTGTTTTTTAATCTAGTCTACTGCCGTATCTTTTAATTAGAGAGTTAAGACCATTTATATTTAGTATTATCAGGAGAGATTTGCTGGTCCTTGTGCTGACTATTTTCTTGATTGGGTTAAATACTATTTGTTCTTTTCTTTCTCTCTTATATGTATTAAGAGTTTGCTAGTTTTTTGAATTAGATATGACTGATTCTTTCCTAGTACTCTTTAGGTTATCTGCTCCTCCCATGAAGTTTTTTCTTTCCTGTGCTCTTTGGTGGAGGCTATCTTCTTCCTATGTGTGTAGGATTCCTTTAAGTATCTTCTGCAATGCTGGCTTGGTGTTCATGTATTGCTTTTGTGTGTGCTTGTCTTGGAATGTCTATTTAACTATCAATTTTAAATAACTTCAATGGACATAATAATCTTGGTTGGCAATTACTTATTTTCATGGCTTACAATGTGTCATCCCATGCTTTTCTAAATTTTAGTGTTTGTGCTGAGAGGTCTAATGTAATTCTGATGGGCTTTCCCTTGTAGGTGAGGTGGTATTTTTCTCTTGCAGCATTTTATACTGTTTCTTTGTTCTGTAATCTTGGTATTTTAATTATTATGTGTTGCGGGGAGATTCTGGTTATATCTGTTTGGTATTCTAAATGTCTTTTGTGGTTGGATGTCCATTGCTTTCCTCAGATTTGGGAAATTTTCTGCGAAAATTTCACTGAATAAGTTTTCTTTACCTTTAGTTTTTATGTCAGGTGTTTCTTCTACTGCATGGATTCTTAGGTTTGGTGTCGATCCTGTCTCAAAGATCTTGAAGTTGTGGTCACATTCCTTTAATACATTTTTCCTTTGTTGATAACTGAATGTAATATTTCCTCAACCTTGTCTTCCATGTCTAATATCTTCTGCTTCATCTTCTGCTACTGGTGATGCTTTCCATTAAGCTTTTTATTTGGTCTATTGATTTCTTTTCCAACATTTGTTTCTTCTTTTTTTGTTGTTGTTCACACTTTCAATGTGCTTGCTGAATTTCTCATGTATTCTTGCTGGCTTTGTCTTCTGTATTGGTGACTTTCTGACCTAGGTCTTGTATGGATTTCCTTACTTATTTGTTTGCTTGTGTCTTCGTTGAAGTCCCTGATTATTTTTACAAGTAGATTTTTAAATTCTTTGATATTTCTACTATTTCAGAATCTTTGGACTCAATGGCTAAAGTATTACGGTCTTTTAGAAGAGATGTGTTGCCTTGCTTTTTAATGTTTCTTGTGTTTATGATTTGTGCATCTGTAGAGGTGGATTATCACTTCCCATTTTATTTGGGGGTCTTCTTAGTGAGAGGCTTTCTCCTGAGATCGCAATCTCGAGTGTTATTCCCAGACAAGACAACTATCTACTATAACAGGTATAATAACCAAATCAAATATATGAATACACTTAAAATCACTTAAAGCCAACTACTGCATCATCAATGCCCATAGAACAAAGAATTGCAGTAATAATATAGATACTATAAAGTTACAACATATTTAAGGTGAAGGTATAAATAGTACTGGGCTGGGATTTAGCTCAGTTGGTAGAGTGCTGCGCTGCAGTCTCTGAGGTCCTGAGTTCAATTCCCAGCACCGCAAAAATGGGAGTAGGGCCTGGCAATCCACTCCCAAGGCAATCCCGAAACAGTCAGCCATTGAAAACCCTATGAGGGTTGCTGTGAGTCAGATACTGACTTGACGGCACCTAACAACAACAACAATAAATAGTATTACCCTGAAGTAAGAAGAGACAGAGGCAGAGAAAGTGTGACAGAAGGATGCCTCAAGGGTGAAGTAAAAGAAAGGAAAAAGAAAATCCAAAAAGGAAATGATTGTTAGTAAGAGATGAGGAAATGAAGCGAAAGATTAAAAAAAAGATTGCTAGATAATGACAACACATAAACAGAATAAGATAACCATAAGCAGAGTAATAGGAGGTAGAAAGCCTAGATTTAAACTAAAAATAGAAAAAGAGATATACAAGCAGAAAAAGTTTTAAAAAACTAAAAAAGATAAAAGATAAATTACATTTCAAGAAATGTAATTTATTGAGGAATTGAGGAATGAAAGAAATGAGGAATTGGAAATTAACAATGAAAAGGATAAATAGGGAAAAAAAAGAAAAACAAAGAAAAAAAAAAGCTGGACACTGACTTGCACCCCTACAACCCCAGCACCTCTGGGAGCTGAGGCAGGAAGATCCTGAGCCCCAGGCCAGAAGCAGTCTGCACAATTCAATGTGATCCTATCTCCAAGCAAAAATAAGAAAAAGGCTAGGGCTACTGAAACAGTGGTGCAGCACTTACCCCATGCAAAGCCATGGGTTCAATCCTCAGCACAACAGGAAGAAAAGAGAAGGAAGAGGAGATGAAGTGAAGGAAAAAGAGATGAAGAGGAGATGAAGGAGGGGGGAGGAGGAGAAAGGAGGAGGAGGAGGAGGAGGAGGAGGAGGGGAAGGAACAGGAGAGAGAAGAGGAGAAAGTACTGGAGGGGCTACTTTTAGTGGCCTCTAATATTAGACTCGGGCTGGGATTAAGCTCAGTTGGTAGAGAGCCACTCTGCAGTCTCTGATGTCTAGGGTTAGATTCCGAGTACCACAAACATGGGAGAAGGATGTGGCAATCCACTCCCAAGGCACTCCCGAAACAAGAAGCCATTGAAAACCCTATGAGGGTCACTATGAGTCAGACAAAACTCAACAGCACCTAACAACAATATTGGCCTCTGTTAGGTGGGAGTGATAGTCAGGTAAGGAAGGAGTGCTTTTATCTGACCATGGATTAGAGTTAATCTCCACAGTTTCCAGCAGGAGATGGAGTCATCTCCTAAGGGGTGGGCTTACTTGTGGGCAACTTTCCCAAGCCTCTTACTCCCTGAACCTCCTAGTGTGTCAGTGTCCTCATCTCTCCCACTCACTGAAACTGGCTGCTGCCACTGTGTAGCACGCTGGAGTTGTGGTAGGTCACTCCTAGACTCTCCATGGGTGATATTTCCTCGTTTCCAGCTCCCCCCAACATACCCTAAGGTAGTTTCCTCAAAGTGGTGGCAGGTCATGGCCCTCTGAGACATGTTGTTATTGTTGGATGCCTTCAAGTCACATCCAACTCATAGTAACCCTATGTACAACAGAACAAAACAACTACCCAACACTGTGCCATGCACACTGTCTTCTTAGGTTTAAGCCCATGTTGCAGACACTACGTTTCTTCCCATCTTGAGCTGTGCCACATCAGCAAAAGGAGGTCCCAAGGGCTTTGTGGGAAAGAGTCAATTCTCCAATGTTGAACCCTCCAGTCAGGATAGAGCCGCTCAACCACCAAATCCCCAGACTAGTTCAAGGGCTTCAAGGACTGTGGGCTTCTCCTGTGGGATTGCCTGTCTGGTGGCCAGGGCTACCTGGTTTACCTCTTTGGATGAGGGGTCTGATCCTCGCCCCGACAGGAAGCCACATCTGGAGATCTGTCCTGCTCACTCTCTTTTGCTGCTAAGCTCCATTCCGCAACCTGGGATCATTTTGCAATCTCCTTTGTTGTCTCTGTGCTTTTCCAGAGTTTCTTTTTTTGGAAAAGAGTCCACTCCTTCCTATTTTAACTCCTTTGTTTTACTATGGTGTATGGAGGCTGCCTTTAACCTGTCATCTTAAACCGGAAGTCATACATTTTTAAAAATCATTTGATATTGTAAAAAGTATTCTATTAAGGCAGACTCTGAATCTAAAGGAAACAGTCTTTTTAAACTTATAAACTATATTCTTTCCAAAAAATACATATGTAGATACATATAACTGATGCATAAAGATTATATTCAAAAGCATGTTTTAAAACTGCCAAAACTACTTGATACTATATGTATTCATCAGTTGTTCAATAATTTTAAATTCAAATGAAATACCCAAGATTACTCTTTTCATTCATTATTTTTTATTCAAAGAGTCTAAAAGTCATTTTTGAATAGGATAACAGACTAGTTAAGCAATAATTTCCTTTCCTAGTATAGGGATTATTTGTTTTCCCATGAACCTCTGAGAAAAAAGTAAGAAGTGAAATCATTGTCATGACTTTTCTTTTTTAAATGATAGATATAAATTTTTCTTGTAAGTCACTGTACTAAGTGTTGTTATCCACTGAAAGCTATTCTAGATGCCTAAATCCCATGGTATCAATATAGACAATAAAGGGTTTTGTTTTTTTTCTTTTTGACAGTCCAAAAGAAAAAAAGAAAAAAGCCCTTATTGACCAATCCTAGGAGCAGCAATTAAATCAGGAACCTATACTAAACTGAAAATATGAGAAAGTCTAATGAGTAAATCTAAAGAAAAATATAAGAAATAAGTATTGATTAATAACTGTCATGACCCTCTCGAAGAAAGACTAACAAGATAAATCATTCTCATATTACAGAACACATTGCAATCTCCTCTAAAAAGAATTTTTTTCCAACCAAATGTTGAAAATGTTGCCCCACAGGAAACATTTGGCAAGGTATGGAGACACCTTTGGTCATATTTTGGTTTGGGGAACAAGGGCTATTGGCATCTAGTAGGTACAGGTCATGCAGCATCTACAGTGCTTAGGACAGCCTCCCACGAGAATAAATATCTGGCCCAAAACACCAATAGTGCTAAGGTTGACAAGCCCTGCATATATATGACATAAGCATGAGTTCAAAGTATAGCATATGTTACAAAAGCATTTAGAAACTCAAGTATTATTGCAAACAAGTTATTATGCCAAAAGGAAATGGGAAAGTCAAAGGTGATGAGTCCTATTTACTCATAAGTACTTGCCCAAAGACAACATTCTGGCCAATTAAAGTTGTCTCCAAATCCAGGAATGGTGGTGCACACCTGTAATCCCAGCACTCAGGAGGCTAAGGTAGGAGGACTGAGAGTTTGAGGACAGCCTAGGCTACATATTGAGTTCAAGACCAGTTTAAGCTATACAGTATACACAGTGCAGAGGGAGACTCTGTTTAAAAAAAAAAAAAAAACCTACATTCTAAGAGAAGGAGAAAACTATTCCTCCAAAGGTTAAGCATCCTAGTAATTTCACAGGGGAGACAAGTAACAAGATATTCAATGAGCACCAACCGCGTGACAAACACTACCCATAGAGTTTTATATGTATTAACTCAGTAACCACAACAAACTCTAACTTGGAGGTGTTTCAATCATCTCCATTTTAGAGACAGCCATTGAAAACCCTATGAACAGCAGAGAATCCCTGATACAGTGCCAGGCACAGGACAATGCCACAGAGTGTTTCATTCTGTTGTATATAGGGTCACTATGAGTCAGACCCAACTCAAAGGCACCTAACAACCACCATTTTAGAGAACAGGGACATTGTTAAACTTGCCTTTGGTTACACAGCAGTAGGTGGCAGAGTGAGATTTAACCTAGATAGTTTGGCTACAGTGCCTTATATAATAGACCTGGAAAAGTCAGAGGACAGAGTGGAAAAACAGAAAAACTTAAGAACTATGGTGCTTCATTCCTTGAGTAATAAGCAGCAGGCACAGGGATTAGGGTGTAGCTCGGTGGTAAAGATTGGCAGAGCCCTGGGTTCAATCGCCCATACAAAAAACAAAAGCAACCAAAAGCCCACAGCCACCAAATCTGATGGTGAAATATTGGGTAGGGAAGGTAAAAAAGGCACAGCCAACATAACTGACTAAAGTACCATATAGGTAAGAATTACTCAGTATCAAGGGGCAGAAGTTTAGCTCAGTTGGTAGAGAACTGCTTCACACTCTGAGGATCCAGGTTCAATCCCCAGCACCAGAAAAACAGAAGAAAGGTGTGGCAACCCACTCCAAAACAATCAACCATTGAACACCCTATGAATAGCAGGGAAGCACTGACAATACTGCCGGGTATGGCAGTATTGGGGAATGTTTTATTCTGTCATACATAGGGTTACTATGAGTCGGGCCTGACTGGAAGGCACTGAACAACAACAAACTCAGTATCAAAAGACAAGAAGGTTTCTAGAAGGGGAGAGCACATGGGTATATTTGTTGAACAATTTTACTAACATAAATTATGTGCATTAGAAAACTTTAAAATATATAATATTCATGATTATAAATTTCATATAATCAAGTAACTCTCATTGAATGTTTTTGTTGATTTGCTTAATTGATTTCTGTACACAATCTATGGTTGTGACAAATGTGTACAGTTCCGATATGAATACTGGTTGATCTTTTCACTTGCATTAAAAAGACCAAAGCAGAACAACAAAGATTTGTCAAAACTTCACCTTTTTATCAATGACATAAGCAATCTGGCACTGCTTTTCAAATGCTGGAAGAGTATTACCTCAACTTTTTTTGCTATTCACAGTAGACTCAGAAAGTATTAAAGATTGATTTAGATTACTAACATTTCCTCCATTACTTTAAGTCTAGACAACCAACACATTAAGCTGTATTTGAAACATTTACCTATTTCTGTGGTACAAATACTTGCACATGCATATATGATGCAGAACATCTCACACAGGCTAGGAGGGGTAGCTCAGCAATAATAGGCCCGAAGTTCTATCCTTAGCATCACAAGAAAAAAAAAAATCCAAAATATACCACAAAAACAGATTGCAAGCTACCAAGGAAATGTCAATGAATGAGGAGCTAAAAGAGATGGCCAGGAGTATATTATACTGTTTTGTTTTTTGTCATTCTTTGTTTGAGAGAGGGTCTCACTATATAGCCAAGGCTGGCCTCAAACTCACAATCCTTCCCACAATGTTTTTGTTTCACCCTCCCAACAGCAGGAGTGTACTGGCATTACAAGCATGCACCACCACACCTAGCTCATTACATTGTATTTCAAATGTAAATAGTCTCAAAAGCATGGATAATATATAAAATAATTAAGAAGCACATAACCTCTATTTCTAATATGAATTTTATAATTATATAATTTAATATTTAATAGTTTAATAGCTTATGAAATTCCTGAAAAAAAAAAATAAAGAGTTCTCTTGAACCACCACAAACCAACCCAAATATACCCCTGCAAATACATGACATCTTGTATTCTCCCCCTGTTATACACTTTTAGTACCATGGAATCAGTTCTGCTTCACTGGAAAATTCAAATAAAACACTGACTTGCTCTGTCCTATGCCTAGTAAAACTTACTTCTCCCACTCCACTTCAAAAGAGGTTCATTCCATAAGTAATAAGACCTAGAAATTGTTGTTTATTAGAATATATACAACTTATGAGAAAAAAATTAAAATTCTACAAAAGGAGGGGGAAAAAAGACCAGTTTTTAACCATGGATTTCACCTTTAAGGAATAAACAATACCAATCCTTCAAAAACTACTTCATAAAGTTGAGATGAATATTACTCTAATACCAAAACAAGATGAACATAGTAAAAGAAAAATACCTCATAAACAGATGAAAAAAACATTTTTAGAAACTTTAGCAAATAAAATTAACCAACATATAAAAAGAATGATAATATACCAAATGGCAATTATCCCAAGAAAGCAAGGTAAAAGACCACTTATGACACACCGATAGCCAACATCATATTAAATGGAGAAAAACTGAAACCATTTCCTCTAAGATCAGGAACAAGACAAGGATGCCCTTATTTAACATTGTGATTGAAGTCCTAGTCAGAGCAATCAGACAAAAGAAAGAAATCAAAGGGATACAGATAGCCAAAGAGGTCAAATTATCCTTATTCATGGATGACATGATACTTTACCTAAAATACCCCAAAAACTCCTCTAGAAAACATTTAGACCTAATTAACCCCTTTAGCAAAGTGGCAAGATAACAAAATTAACACTCAAAAATCAGTAGCCTTCCTTTATATCAACTGTCAGCAGGAAGAAAAGGAAATTAGGGCTACAATCCCTTTCACAATAGCCTACCAAGAATTTAAATACTTAGGAATAAATCTAACCAAAAATCCTGGTGATCTCTACAAGGAAAACATCAAAACATTAAAGAAAGAAATGGCAGAGGATACTAAAAGGCGAAAAGACTTCCCCTGCTCATGGATTAGGAGAATCAATATTGTAAAAATGGCTATACTACTGAAAGCAGTCTATAGTTTTAATGCAATCCCCATTAAAATTCCAATGACAGACTTTACAGAAATAGAATAATCCAAAACTCCATATGGAAACACAAAAGACTACATATAGCCAAAACACTCTTAAGCTGCAAAACTAGTGCAGCCAGGATCACCATCTCTGACTTTAAACTATACTATGGAGCTATAATAGCAAAAACAGCTTGGTACCAGCACAAAAATCAGTGGAACAGAACTGAGGACCCAGAGATATACCAATGCATCTAAAGCCACCTGATCTTTGACAAAGGAGCAAAGCAGGCAAATTGGAGCCTCTTCAAGTGCCTCTTCAACAAATGTTGCTGGGAAACTTGGACTTCCACTTGCATAAAAATGAAAACAGACCCTCTGTGTGGGACACATGCCTCCCGGTTCAGCCCAGATGTTTGGATGGGTGGCGCCACCGTGCACACAGATACTAAACACAATTCACTTGGGACCCTTGGGTGAGGGGCACAGATTCCTGCAGCCCTTGGGATGCCCGCAGAGATGGGAGAAAGGAAAAGCCTTGGGCACTTTTGCCTTCCAGGGGCAAACACCCGTGTTGGTGGTGTCGGTGGTCATGAGGAGACAGTTCTTGCTTCGGCGGTGATCAGATGGAGAACGAGTTCTTTCCTTGTTGATGACTGCAGCGGGGAGAACATTCTTTCCTCACCGAAGGTCTGGGCGAGAGAGCAGGAAAGCTGTTTCCTTATCGGTGGTCCAGGCGAGAACGGGGTCTTTCCTTGTTGGTGGTCAAAGATCTGGCCGAAAAGGGTGAAGTTGTTTCCTTGCCGATGGTCCAGGCAAGAGAAAAGGCAAAAAGGGCGAAAAGGATCAAGCTGCCGCAGCGCAGCTCCTTATATAACTCGCCCACGGAATGGCCTGAGCCAATTAGCTTTGTATTCAATTGTCCAATCAGGTTCTGGGGATTTGTGGAGGGCTTTGTACAAACGTCCAACCAAGTTACCTTCATTTTCCCTAGATTTAGCCATTTTTCCCCGTTTTGGGGTTTTTGCCAATTTCCTCCCAATTTCTCCCTCCACCACACCTCTCAATATGCATGAGAGTTAACTCAAAATGGATAAAAGACCTCAACATAAAACCAGAAACCTTAAAATTACTAGAAGAAAAGATAGGCAAAACACTCCACCATATAGGCATAGGAAAACATTTCCTTAATAAGACTCCAATTGCTCAGGAAATTGCAACAAGTATAGATAAATGGGATTACATGAAATTAAAAAGCTTCTATACAGCAAAGGAAACAATCCACAGAGTTAAGGAAGAGCCCAATGAATGGGAGAAAGTCTTTGCATCCTACACATCTGACAGAGGACTAATTTCCAGAAAGTACAAAGAACACAAGAAAGCAACTCCCAAGACAACAAATAATCAAATACATAAGAGGGCAAAGGAACTGAATAAACAGTTCTCAAATGAAGAAGTTCATAAGGCCATGAAGCACATGAAAAAATGCTCAATATCCCTAGCCATTAGGGAAATGCAAATCAACTCTGAGATTCCACCTAATTACACCAAGAATGGCCAAGATGAATAAAACAAAATAATAACAATAGCTGGTGAGGTTGTGGAGAAAAAGGAACCCTCTTACACTGTTGATGAGATTGTAAATTGGTTCAACCACTCAAGAAATCAGTATGGAGATACCTCAGAAAACTAAAAACAGAACTGCCATACAACCCAGTTATACCACTACTGGGAATATGCCAAAGGAAGACAAGTTATCATACCACAGAGACACCTGCATCTTCACATTCAATCAAGCACTTTTCACAAGAGCAAAGATATGAAACCAATCAAGGTACCCATCAACAGAAGAATGGATTAAAAAAAATTATGCTACATATACACAATGGAATACTACTCAGCAATTTAAAAAATGAAATAATGTCATTTGCAGCAAAATGAATGGAACTGGAGAACATCATGTTAAGTGAACAAACACAAGCCAAAAAGAGAAATAATGCCATATGTTCTTAGTCATCATACTTAAAGGAAGGAAAAATCCTATACATAAATTGATATATCAAAAATGCACAATTAAACAGCGTACAAGGGACAATATAAGTAGCAGAAAGGAGGAGGGATCTAGCAGAGGGAAGTGAAGATTGGAGAAGATGGGATGGGAAAAAGGGTCAATGAGGAGGGATGAAGGGGGAGAGGTCAAGCCTAATGTAAACAGCACAACTTCATGAGTATATTGGAAAAATAGGGGAATATAACCCAAATGAGTATCAGAATTTGACTACATACTAGCCATAAGGCTCCATAAACTTTGTGAGTCAATGAAAATGTTGCTAGAAGTGATGTAAAGGATACATAATGGAAAAAGCCAATGCTATATTACTCTGTACCCCATCATCATTTACTAAGAAAGGAAAAAAAAAACATAATTCACTTTTTTTTTTGGTAGTACTAGGGATTGAATCCAGGGTCTTGTACATGTAAGTGCTCTACCACTTAGCTACATCCCAAATCCTGTCAACAGACTTTTAAAAGTACATAAGATTACTTCAACAGATGCATGAGGAGCTTTAGACAAATCCAACAGCCATTTCTATTTAAAAAGAAAAAAGAAACTTGCCAGGCATAGTGGCATACATACACAATCCCAGCTACACGGGGTGCTGAGGCAGGGGGATTGAGAGTTCAAGGCCAGCGTAGGCAACTTATGTAAGACCCTGTCTCAAACAAAAGGGAATGGGGTCTTGGGTATATAGCTCAGTGGTATAGCACTTACCAAGGATTCACAAGGCCCTGGATTCAATCCCCAGCACAGCAAAAAATAAATAACAAGTTTCATGTAAAAAATAAAAGGGAATGTACTCAGCCTGAGACATGGCTTAACCTTATCATTTATATTCTTATATAATTATGCCTAACATGGAATTCTCAATGGTTTCTTCTTAAGATCAGAAACAAGGCAAGTATGTCTGCTCTTGCTTGTAGCCAACCTTGTACTAGAAATTCTAGCCCATGCTATCAACCAAGAGGGAAAAAATAGGGTTTTCAATGGCAGATTGTGTTTTGGGAATGGGTTGCCAGATCCTTCTCCCAAGCCTACAGTATCTGGTGCTCCCAGGATGTATCCCATAAAAGACATTGAAATTATTTATTATTATTATTAGGTGATGTCGAGTAGGTATCCGACTCATAGTGACCCTCATAGGGTTTTCAATGGCTGACTGTTTCAGGATTGCCTTGGGAGTGGATTGCCAGGCTCTTCTCCCACTTTTGCGGTGCTGGGAATTGAACTCGGGACCTCAGAGACCACAGCGCAGCGCTCTACCAACTGAGCCAAATCCCAGCCCCATTGAGATTAGAAGGAGGAATTATACCTATCTTTATTTACAAGCTACATATTAACCATATGTAGAAAATTGTACACATTCTATTAAAAAAAGCTTCCAAAACTACTAAGTTTAACAATGTTGGAAGATACAAAGTAAATATACTCCCACCCTCAGAAAACTTATTTCTATATATAAGTAACAAGCAATCAGAATCTGAAATTTTTAAAAATACAATTTACAATGGCATCAAAAATTACACTTAGACATTAATTTGAAAAAATATGTGTAAGATCAGTGCACAGAAAACTATACACAATTTTTATTACACTAATAAAAATTACAGAGCTCAAGAGACCTATATCATATTCAAGAATCAGAAGACTCATATTAAGATGTTAATTCTCCCCAAACTGATCTATAGATTCAAAATAATCCCAGCAAAATCCTACCAGTTTTCCGACCTGGGCCGGTTCACCCCTCCTTAGGCAACCTGGTGGTCCCCTCTCCCGGGAGGTCACCATATTGATGCCGAACTTAGTGCGGACACCCGATCGGCATAGCGCACTACAGCCCACAACTCCTGGACTCAAGCGATCCTCCTGCCTCAGCCTCCCAAGTAGCTGGAATACAGGCGTGTGCCACCGTGCCTGGCAAAATCCTAACAGTTTTCAAAGAAATTGATAAGCTTATTCTAAAACTTATATAAAAATACCAAGGAAGTAGAAGAGGTAAGTTTGAAACAACTTTGAAAAGGAAACAAAACTGGAAGACTTACACTATCTAATTTCAAGATTATAAAGCTACACTAATCATAGCAATGAGGCATTAGCACAAAAATAGACAAGGAGATCAAGAGAGCACAGAGTCTAGAAGCAGCCCCAGTCAATTCATTTTCAACAAAGATGCCCATGCAATTCAATGAGAAAAGGATAATCTTTAATAAGTTGTTGTTGCTGTTAGGTGCTGTCAAGTCATGTCCTACTCATAGCGACCCTTATAGGGTTTTCAATGGCTGATTGTTTCAAGATTGCCTTGGAAGTGGATTGCCACGTCCTTCTCCCATTTTTGTGGTACTGGGAATCGAACTCGGGACCTCAGAGACTGCAGAGCGGCATTCTACCAACTGAGCTAAATCCCAGTCCTTAATAAGTAGTGCTAGACAATTAAATTACCATAGTCAAACAAATTAATCTTTACCTTATACCATATACCAAAATCTATTCAAAATAGGTCACAGACCTAAATCAAAGAGCAAAAATTAAAAGATGTTGTAAAAAAATACAAGAAAAAAATTTTAGTGAAGAGTTTGGCAAAGGTCTCATGAACATCAAAACAAAACCAAATCAAATAAACAAAAAAACCCAGTAACTTGGACTTCATCAAAATCAAGAACTTTTGCTCTTTAAAAGACATCACTGAGAAAATGAAAAAAACTCCTTAAAAAAAAAAAATTTGTAAATCATATATATGATAGGGAATACACATCCAACACATAGAACTGTGAAGTCAAACTCAAGAATTAAAGATTAACACCCAAAATATGTTAAAAGATACTTCACAGAGAAGATATACTGGTAGTAAATTAAATGCATGATAAGATATTCAATGTCAGGTAAATAAAAATTAAACTGCAATGACATATTACAACATACCTATGAGAATGGCTGAAAGTTTTAAACTTGATCAAATGAGACTATGGAACAATTAGGAATGTAAGATAGCACAACCTTGGAAAATAACTTAGCACTTTCTTAAAAAGATAACCATATACCTACCATATGGCTCAAGCATTCTCCTAGATATTTATATCCCCTCCCCCTAAAAAGATAAAAGAAGTGTTCACCCCAAAATTCAATTGAACTTAAATGTTCTTAGCCACTTTATTTGTAAAAGCCAAAACAGGAAACAATCCAAATATCTAACACTAGGCTAATGCATAAATAAACTGTGGTATATCCATACCATGAATTCAGCATCAAAAAGAATATACTGTTGACACACATGAACAACATGGATAAATTTCAAAACAATTTTGCTGTATGAAAGAAAACACACTTTTTTGAAATTTCAGCAAACTGATTTTCAAAAACCTCACCTTGAAGCAGGAAAGCTGGAGTAGGAGGTCTCAAAAAGGCCTTGATTTTAAGACAGCCCAACATTAAATCCTATATTGTTGTTTTGTTAGGCACCACCAAGTCAGTATCTGACTCATGACTCTATGTACAACAGATGAAACAGTATTGTTATTGCTTCTCTGCTATTCATAGGGTTTTCAATGACAGATTGTTTTTTGGGAGTGGGTTGCCAGGTCCTTCTCCCAGGCCTACAGCACCTGGTATTCCCAGGCTGTCTCCCATCCAAGTACTAACCAGGCCCAACCCTGCTTAGCTTCTGAGATCTGACTGGCTTGGACACCACAATGGTAGTGTCCGACTCCTATCGACCCTTACAGGGTTTTCAATGGCTAACTGTTTTGGGATTGCCTCGGGAGTGGATTGCCACATCCTCCCATTTTTGCAGTGCTGGGAATCAAATCAGGACCTCAGAGACTGCAGAGTGGCACTCTACCAACTGAACTAAATCCCAGCCCAATTCCTATATAGTATACTGGAAATTCTATTCTCATTTTTCTTCATATATGTAGCTCAGAAACCCCAAAGACAGGGAGAACTCTATGAGAATAGTTGGCAATATGGTTAGAGACCCAGCAAAACTCAAATTCTATTACTATTTATTACAGTTTTAATATAAAATGCTCCCCACAGGCTGTTTGAATGCTTGTTCCCCACCTGGTAGTACCATTTTGGGAGGCTGTGTCAGCTAGGTTCCCACCTCAAGAATAAAAGACTAATACCCAAAATATGTTAAAAGATACTTCACAAAGAAGATACACTGGTACTGACCAGAACACTCAGTTCTGGTCAGGCTATCTGCTTCCTGGTCAACTGTGATGTGAAGAGCTCTCCTCCATCACATGCTCCTGCCTTCCCTCCTACTTTGAACTGAATCTCTGAATCTGTGAGATAAAATAAACTTTTCCTTCCTTAAATTATTTGTCAGGTATTTTGGTCACATCAAAATAAGTGCTAATAGATATACCCTTATATCCTAAATATCCTAACTCTAAGTAACCAAGAACACACATTGATTCAAAGAGTTCATTGTTCTAACATATGAACAAACATACACCATTATAGAACAGCTTACCATTTGACAAATTTAGTGATAACACAAGGGCAATCATGTTCCCATTACCCTAATGAATTCTGACACTAGCAGTTCCTCTCATTTCTTCTTCAGTCACTAAAATAGACATTGGAAAAAAAAATGATTTGGAGTTTTTTTGTTGTTCATTTTTCTTCTTTTTGTACTTTTGTCATCCAAATTCTGTCATCTTAACCCCAACAGTGCTCACATCCTCTAAGAGGAGCATTGTCTATTCAGGTAATTGGGGAGTGGGGTGGGGGAGAGCTACACAAGGAGAACAAAGTTTCTACCCTATTTGTACTCAAGATGTTACTGTATAGTCAAGACAGATATATCCCATACATATGCATTAGTTCAAGGATAAACATGAAAAGCCATTTAACAGTTCTCTAGGATTCTCTTTAACATACAGATAATAAGAGGTCACTTTTGGGACTATTGCAAATTTTTGAATTCCTCTTTTCCATTAAAGTTAAACAAGATGGGAAAAAACAGAAGCAAGATGACTTCTATTCACAAGGTTCTCTATATTTTTAAGAACAGAAAGTTTACTGCAAATTCTCTCTTAACACTGCTAATCAGTAACAAGTACCATCTATATTCTAAATCATTCCCAAAGCACAGATTTCTGGTCAAATGCAGAAATGAAAACACCTTTGCTGCTATAAACAAAATCAAAAATAAATTACATTCAGATTCAAACTGAGAGAAGCATCAAGGACATCTATAAAAGGATTATGTATCATCTAGATAAGCTACATTATGAAAAGGTAAGCCTATCAAGAGTATGATATGAGAGTTCTTTTACTCAGAGTAACAATGTATTAGAAAAATTTGATTCAGTCCAAACTGTTTAAATGCAGAAGAAAACTGAAGCAACATTCTAACACTTCATACAAAATCCTTCATCTTTTTCTTTCTCCCACCTTCCAATTTCAGGCTCTGTCTCTCTAGTGATACAAAAAAAAAAATCAATGAATTGAGTAATATTCCAAAAATATGTTTATGTCAACAGTCATCTCTATATAAACTAAGAATTTTGTTTTCCATCCAAAAACAAATAATTCAAGATATTATTTGTTGACTACTACAAAGCTAAACTTGATAGTATAAGAAACTAAATGTTCATTAACAAATGAACCCTTTTCATAAGGAATAACTTTTTGAATTGCTTTAGTTTTTCTTTGCGAAAAAAAAAATTTTTTAATAATGGGAGGGGTTGAACCCAGGGTCTCACACATGCTAGGCAAATGCTCTACCAGTACGCTGTACCTCCTAGCCGCACCCCCACCTTTTTTTTTTGCATTTTGACACAGGGTCTAAGTTGTGCAGTCTGTCTCTAGCCTTGAACTTGTGATCCTACTGCCTCTGCCTTCTAGGTTGCTGGGAATACCAGGTGTGTGCCATGGTGCAGTGAGAAGATATTTTAAGTTAAATCCTGAATACGTCATTTTGAACAATATGAAAGGCTAAGAATAATCGTAATAGCAACCCCATACTTATGATTTAAACCAAATTATACCATGCTCCAGCAAACTATACAAAGATATAGTAAAATTAGTATCACTATTAAATGAAGCAAGGTTTAAAATATGGTAAAGCTGCATTTAATCTACAAATGTCCATTAAAAACAGTAGAGTAAAACAGAAAAATCTTAGCAACCAAACTGTATAAGACTCAATAAGCACAAAAAAAGCTCCATCCAGGAAAGGATTCCAAGACTGCCAATATCTTAACTACGAAAGAATTTAGAAGAAAGGTAGGCCAAATGCTGACTCACATTGATCCAAAACAGATAGCATTAAACAAAGAGCTAACCCTTAATTTTTTGGCATGAATAAATGCCTATCCACTTATACAAATGACTGCCAAGAAGGCGGTGTTTTATACTGAGCAGAAAAGGTATGAAGGGAAGGGGTGTCAACTTTAAAATAGTTCCGAAAATAGTTGCTTAAAAGGATAAAGATCATGAGAACTTACAAAGGCTTTCAGTCAAGCCTGGCTCCAGGAAAAGGATACTTTTGGCTCTCTGTGAAAGCAAAATCCAGCCACTGAAAAATACAGATACCCAGATTTTGTCAGCAGAAGGAAGAATATTTATTATTCATCACTTCCCACAAAGGTAACAGAGCCTTTAACTTGTATTTCTGTTTTCTTGGCAGGTAGATACTTTGCAAAAACAGCAATACACATTAAATATAATTCTCTTCCACATTTCATTCCTACAGTCAAAATGCCAACATTACCAACTCACCAAAGGTCACAGAGCCTGCAGCCATAGCCCTGTGGAATCCGATCCTGTCAGATCTCGGAAGCTAAGCAGGGTCGGGCCTGGTTAGTACCTGGATGGGAGACCGCCTAGGAACACCAGGTGCTGTAGGCTTGGGAGAAGGACCTGGCAACCCCCTCCCAGAAATCAATCTGCCATTGAAAACCCTATGAACAGCAGAGAAGCACTGACAATAGTGTTTCCCCTGTTGTACAGAGGGTCGCTATGAGTCGGATACTGACTCGACGGCACCTAACAACAACAACAACAACAAAGGTCACAGAGGACCAAATGTCCAGCTTTGTTACTTAAAACCTCATTACCTATGGGGCATAGTGGTACACACCTATAATTCCAGCAACTCTAAAAGCTGAAGCAGGAGGATTCCAAGTTCAAGAGAGGGAGCCTTTATAACTTCATGAGACCCTACCACAAAATAAAAAGTATGGTATGATGCCTTGAGTTATCTTCCTATTCAGTTTACCAATATAAAATTTTTTCTTTGTTTTGAAGCTGACAAAATGGTAACAACATACAAATAACACACTAAGCATGCCACGCAGTTACCCAGTCAAGCAATAGTATTTGGTATCAGTTTTTGAAAACTAATTACATGTAGTCCATGCCCATTATTAGTACCATACAGAAAAAGCTAAAAAAAAATTTTTCTTAATAAATCAAAAACTACCACTTGATTTTGAAGTTAGAGAAGGACAAAAAGGAAAAAATATAACATCATATGAACATTTATCCAAAATCCATTGTACAGCTGCTTCTCTTGTCCTAAAAACCTTATAGTCTAGGAGAAAACATAAGAAATGTAAACTTTTATCTATTTCTCATACCATTCTAAAATAGATTTAGTTACATTCCACAAAGGAAATATAACACTATTTACATAAAAGATCCACTATAAAATCTGAGCAGAGTAGTTCTCAACCAGGTTAATAATCAGTTGTGAAAAGTGTTACAAATAATTTGTAACTAATTGTAAAAATTATCTAAAAATGTATACAATTTATACATACAATATAAATACACCATCCACATTAGTACTGATATTCTCTTCTCTTAACTAGCATTCTAACAATGAAAGGACAGCACCTAACAACAATAAAACAACAACAACAACAACGAAAGAATAAGAAATAGTTACAACTATTTCTCCTAGATATGATGGATATGGCTGGGGATTAGCTCAATTGGTAGGTGCTGCTCTGGGCTCTCTGAGGCCCTGGGTTCAATCCCCAGCACCACAAAAATGGAAGAAGGACCTGACAGCCCACTCCCAAAACAATCCCAAAATAGTCATTGAAAACCCTATGAATAACAGAGAAGCACTGACATAATGCTTGGGCATGGCACAGTGTCAGGAGCATTTTGTCCTGTTGCTTACAGGGTTACCATAAGTCAGACTCGACATGATGGCACCTAACAACAATCACAGAAACATATTACACACCCATATATCCTTTCTATATGTTCTTTGACTTTAGTCCTTATCTTATTAACACATGGCTGTCTCTCTGATCACTCTACTAAAATAAAAAACTGTTGTCATTAACCATAAAATGATTTCCTAGTTACTAACTGAAGTTTCAATCTCCTTTTTAGTCAGTACTCATCCCAAATAGTTTATTTGGTTTTTGAAAACTGAGGACCAAAGTGCATACCTTGAAATTTTCCTCTCCCTTATATTCTGGTCTACATTTTAAGTAGGATAAAAGAAGACAAAGGAATAGGAGAGAAAACATCCACTGAATGTCCAGTATGTGTCCAGATAGTATGCTAAATGATTTACATGGTCAGGCATGGTGGCACACAATTGTTAATTCCAGCAACTTGGGAGGTGGAGGTAGGAGGATTGCAAATTCAAGGCCAAAGGCAGCCAGCATAATTTAGGAAGACCCTGCCTTAAGATAAAAAATAAAAAAGGGGTTGGGGATGGTGTGGGTAGGTCAGTGGTAAAGCACTTGCAAAGTATGTGCAAGGCCTTGGGTTCAGCCCCCCAGTACTGCCAAAAAAAAAAAATAGTTTTACATGTATTATGTTAAATTTCACAAAAATTGAGGGTTACACATTAACTGTCATTTTATAGAAAAGGAAACTGAGGTTATGAAATGTCCAATACCTCACAGATAATAAGTGCCTAGACTGAAACTTTTTTAAGTCTTCCAAAGCGGTGTACTATTCCCAGAGGTGTTACAATACCAGGTCTAACATGGAGTAGATGAAGCTAACTCCTATTTCATCTCCTTGCCTCAAAAATCCACTTAATATACTGTCCCTGGATAAAGAAAATATCAGATATTAAACTGATAACAGTCATATCAATCCATTTGTATAACACAAAATTCATAATTTCTTTCCCTGAACCGTCTCTTCCTGTTTTTTCCCTGCCTCTGAACTTTTCACATTAAATCATCAATGTCACTTGAAAGCTACCTTTTCCATCTCAACCAACACAGATCTATTTCTTACCATTCTGTATTTTAACTACTAGAAAAAAGAAAGAAAAAAAAGCCTCCCTCCCATTCTCCTCTCATCTGACTCCTTCTATCTTCTTATCTACCAGATTATTATCTACATTTTTTTGTTTTGGTTTTGGTTGTTGTTGCTATCTTCGGTTTGGGGAGACAAGATCTTGCTATATAGTTCAGGCTGGCCTGGAATTCACAATGTAACCCAGGCTGGCCTTCAATTTGCAAATGATCCTCCTGTCTCAGCCTCCCAAATGCTAGGATTATAATGTGTGCATCCTCATTCTCAACTCAGCTTAAACTTTTTTTTTCTTCTTTTTCTTTTTAAACAATTGGGGGTTTGAACCCAGGGCCTGGTGCAGTAGGAAAGTGCTTTCTGTTGAGCTACACACCAGCCCCTTTTTTATTTTGAGACAGGATCTCCCTAAATTATACAGACTACCTCTATCCTTGAACTCATGATCCTCCAGCCTCAGCCTCCCAAGATACTGGAAATACAGCCATGTCCCATAGCATCCAGCTTCAAATTAATCTTAAGAAATAAATTTCAGGGGCTAGGGAGCTTAGTCACAGAGTCCTCGTTGAGCATGCATGAGGCTCCAGATTTGATTTCCAGCACTGCAAAAAATGACAAAGTTTCAAACCGCCAATTACCTGTTCAAAATCATACAATGGCTCTCAGTGTTTTTAATAGTATTGATAATGAGACTTCAGAACCACATTTGCAGTATCTACTAAAACAAGTGCATATGTAACTAATGAATGCCTTATAAAATATGTAAAGCAAAATTACAACATAAAATGTGGGTAATAATAAGGAGATCTCAGTTAATGGATTTTTGCTACCCTTGGAGTTGAAATCTCTGTATCAATGACATAACGACAAAATTAAAATTTCCTATCTAGACATCCACACCCCTCCATAATCATGTTCCAATTTGCCTTGTTAGTTTCATTTTCCCATCTAAGCCCTGGAAGTTAACCTGAAATTAAACTTCCCACATATCTTGAATCTGGACTCATATTTCATATTTGTTAATAAAATTTGTACCGTTTACAATGTCATTTGGTTATGTATTTAATACATATTACTATATGCCAAACACTGTATTTTCCCTACTGTGTATCAAACATTTACACTATAAAGGTGAGCTATATATCATCTGTGCCCTTAAACACCTCACAGTCTAATGGAAATACCAAGATGTAAACCAGGTAAATACAAGACAGTGTAGTAAATGTTTTCAAAGAGGAATGCACACAATCCTAAAGGAACACAGGAAAGATCATAAAGCAAAGACAGAAGTGTCAGGTAAGGTTTCACAGCGTAGGGAGCATCTGAAGTAAATTATTAAAGAACTCAGTGAGGTCATAAAGTGTAAGATACTATAGGCACAATACACACATCTGATCTATAAAGCATAGACAAGGCTCTAAGTTACTTGCTATGGCTAAACTAGGGAATATATGAGGGGGAAGAATAAAAAATAATAAAATTGGAAAGGTAAGCAAAGACAAGATCATGATGGGCCTTACTTATAATGCTACGAAATCTGCACCTTATTCTAAAAGCCTGGAAAGCACACAGGTTTAGGAATTCTACTGACCTAATTCTGAATCTGTCACTTGCTATGTAACCTCCATTAAATTTGCTAAACTTCAGTATCCTCAAATGTAAAATAGGGATTAATAATATCAATTTTACTAAGATTGTAATAAGAAAAATATTATTTCATATAAATCTCCTAAAACAGGGATCAAACTCCTTACAATATGATTTGATAGCAATGATTTTTTACATTTTTAAACAATTGTTTAGAAACATTAGAAAAAAAGAACATACAAAGATCTTACAGTAGACCACAAAGCCAAAATATTACATCTTTTTTTTTCATCCAGTACTGATGGGTTGAGCCCAGAGCCTTGCACATACAGGGTAAGTGCTCTATCCTGGCCCCTTTTTTATTTTACTTTTTTTATTTCAAGACAGGGTCTCACAAGTTTCACACCTTCTTCTGGCCTCAAACTCACACTTGCCCTGCCTTGACCTCTGGGAGGCCTCTGAGAATCAGTAAGATTACAGGCAGGCTCCATAGCATCCAGCTTTTACATTTCTCTTTACAGAAAAAGCTTAATAACTCCTCACCAAGCACCTAATACATAACTAAAAATGGTAACTATTATTACTTTTGAGGTATTTTAAGTAGGGAATTTAAATAATGTGCAATGAATTTTACAAAGATGGTGACAATGTATATAAAGGAATACAAGTTAAAGAAGCAACAGAAGGTAGTAGAAAAAGAAAATGTTGCAGTAATCTATTTTTTTCCCTTCCTTTCGTCTCATCATAAAGACAAGAAAAACTTCTACCTCCTTTCATTCATCCCTGTAGGTTCAAACCTGCATGTACTCTGTCTATCACTAAATGTTACTCTGTCACCTGGCATATTCTGCTTCACTTGTTTGACACAACCAGACTTAAATGCCCTGGAAATATAAAAGTGTTTTGGAGTCAACCAGTTCCCACTGTAATCTTAGGCATGTGAATTAACATGTATGTTTCCTAATAATAAAAAAGGCAATAACTAACATATACTGAGGTATTTATATTTATTATACATGTCCCAGGTACTATTCTAAGCACTTTATAGATATCACATCTTTTAATCATTATTCAACTCTGTGATAAAGGCTAAGCTAGAAAGCAGAGGATCGATCCAAAGCTCACATTCTTACCTACTACAGACTGTGAGTCATACTATATCACAGGATTTTCATGAAGACTAATTTAGATTACACATGTAAAGGGGGAAGGAGTGGCTTTTCACAGTCCTTGCTACTCAGCAGTCCAGTAAGTATTAGGTACACACTCTGTTACTGTTGTTAGGTGCCTTCAAGTCAGATGACTCATAGCAACCCTAAGTCCAACAGAACAAGACACAATCCAACACTGTGCCATGCACTCATGATCTTTTTGAGTCCAATGTTGTAGTCATTATGTTTTTTTCTCATTTTGAGTTGTACCACATCAGCAAAAGGAAGTCCCAGGGCTTTTACTATAATACCATCATTAAGGTCGACTCTACTTTGAGGAGCCAACTCTTCCCCAGTCATTTCTTAAATGCATTCCAGTATAGGGGGCTCATTTTTTGGCACTATATTTGACAGTGCTTCTCTGCTACTCTTAGGGTTTTCAATGGCGAAGTGATTTGGGAATGTGTTGCTAGGTCCCTCTCCATAGTCTGTCTTACACTGGAAGTTCAGTTGATCTGGTGGTATCTGAAATACTGGTGGCATAACTTTCTGCATCACAGCAACTTGCAAGCCCCCACAGCACAAGCTGACAGACACTTAGGGGAGGTGTTACACAAGCTGGCCTTGAACTAGTGATCCTCCTGTCTCATCCATTCTCCAGTTAAGACTATCCTTGGGACTAGGAATGCAGCTCAGTGGTAAGGCATGCACATTGTTTGCTCAAAGCCCTAGGTTTGATCCTCAGCACCAAACACCACACAAAAGACTATATCCTAAAATTGTATTCCCCAGGACCCTGGATATAATAGCGAACCGGAGGTAGCTTAATAAAATGTACTAACAGATGTAGCACAGAAATAGATACTATTTTTTTTTTAAATGGGTCTTGCTATGTAGCACAGGCTAGACTTGAACTATGTAGCTAAGTCTGGCCTGGAATTTATAACCTTCCTGTCTCAACTTCCCAAGTGCTAGGATTACAGATGTGCACCACCACACTCAGCTAAATACTTTGGTTGATTCAAATTCTTATACTGTTGAGGTTACTGTTATGTTTTGAATCTGAAATGTCCCCCAAAGACTCCTCGGTTAAAGGCTTGGTTACCAGCTGATAGGTTTTTGAGAAGTGACTGGATCACCAAGGTTTTTTTATCTCATCAGTGGATTAATCTACTAATGGATTCATAACTCGATAGTATTATTGGGACATGGTAGAAATTAGGAGGGGGAGCCTAGTGGGAAGAAAGTAGGTCACTGGGTATGCCCTACAATGATATATCTTGTCCCCAGTACCACCACCACCACCACCACCACCACCACCCGCTGGCTTCCATGAAGGAAGTAGCGGTCCTATACCATGATATTTCTGCCTTGCCATATGCCTAAAAGCAATGGAGGCAGCTAAGATAAACCTCTAAAACCATGGGCCAAAAGTAACCTATCCTCCTGTAAGATATTTCTCTCAGGTATTTTGTCACAGCAATGGAAAATGACTGACATAATTGTATTATTTCATAAATTTTTATGTAGATATTACATATATAGATATCTATATTATATATAGATATATAGATATATCTATACAGATAGATAGATAGATAGACAGATAGATAGATAGATAGATATGTTGTTGTTGTTAGGTGCCGTGGAGTCGGTATCCGACTCATAGCGACCCTCTGTACAACAGAGGAAACACTATTGTCAGTGCTTCTCTGCTGTTCATAGGGTTTTCAATGGCAGATTGATTTTATTTTTGGAAGGGGGTTGCCGGGTCCTTCTCCCAAGCCTGCAGCATCTGGTGTTCCCAGTCTCCCATCCAGGTACTAACCAGGCCCGACCCTGCCTAGCTTCCGAGATCTGACGGGATCGTATGCCACAGGGCTACGGCTGCAGGCATAGATATATATATCTATATATATATTTATATATGTAATATATAGATATTGCACTAAATATGGGCCTATAATAGGCCATACCCTGTAGGTACTTTGGGGGGGTCTATTTTCTTTAAATATATTAAGCATTATGATTGGAAATAAGTATATATGTGCAGACCCTAATAAAGTCTAAAGAGTGACACTGAAGTTGGTATAGTCTAAATTTAGTTCTATTCTCTTAACAGTATTTGTAACTTGTATTACACAACTCTGATCTATGTTACTCAGTTAGGAAATCTATTTAAGTAATATGTGAAAAAAGAAAAAGTCTAAACTATAAATTACAGAGGGAAGTTTTCAGTATAAAAATGAATATAATAAAGTGTTTAAACCTCTATTTTGTGTCATCAATTTCAATTGTTAATAAATGAAAACAGTATTTGGAAGCCTAAAATTACCAGGCATCTATTTGGTGTAAATGATGAGTCTCTCACACAAAGTGAAAAATATAATTTTATCTATAATAAAATTTTAAAGTGGACTCAAAAGAATAGAAATTAGTAATCCTATGAAAAAGAACACAAGAGATTCCATTACCACTTTCCAATTTTGCCTTAGTATCAGAAAGAATACTAATGAGTTTCTGACACCTATTCATGAAGGACAAAATAAAAGTTTCAAAAAAAATTCATCTAATCAGAATAGAGCTGTATGGAAACAAAATAAAAATTTCAAAACATTAAAAGGTAATCACCAGATCAAATAAAATATAATTTACCATCCAAAAATTTCTTAAGAAATCTATTAAATTATTTGGATAATTTACAAAACAAACCACTGAAGCAGAAATGTTTTAGGGGCCAGGGGGTAGAACAGTTGACAGTCTGATTCAAACTATATTAGACTAAACATGAAAACCAGTAACGATACCCGCAAATGTCAAAAGTTTGCCTTTTTTTTTTTTTTTTTCTTTTTTTGCCAAACATGGGAGTTGAACCCAGGGCTTTGTACGTGCTAGGCAAGTTCTCTTCCACTGAGCCACACCTCAGTCCCTTTTTATTTATTTTGAAGCAGGATTTCACTAAGTTGCTCAGGCAGTCTCTGTCCTCAAACTTGAGATCCTCTTGCCTCAGTCTCTGGAATCACAAAGATTACTGGTATGTGCTACCACACCAGTCTTATTCACTTCTTTTTTTAACTCTACAATTAGCATTTTAGTTGTTTTTTTGTATTCTCTGGGCTTCCTGTGATCTTCTCCAAACTAGTCAAAAAGAAATTCTCCACCCTATTTTAACTGAATTAAAAAAAAAAAAAAAAAAAAAAGGCCAGGTGTCATGGTGCATACCTGTAATCCCAACAACTCAGAAGTTTAAGGCCAGAGGCAGCCTGCACAACTTAGCAAGACACTGTCACAAAATAAAAATGAGTAAATAAAGAAAAGAGGGTTGTGGGTGTTTGCAAAGGGAAGGGTAGAAAAAAATCTAGTTCCTCTTCCATAGAAAAAGTCAAGCACTATTATCTGCCATTCATTACTGAAATAATCATCTTCATTTTTCTAATCTACGTTTTACATTTCCCTGAAAACTCAAATCTGACACTGTTTTCACGAAAGAAAGAAAAAAGAAAGAAAAAAAAAAACTTAAAAAAGAACTTGAACTAGGAACAGAAGTGAACTTCCTCAAACTGAGAAAATCACCTATGAAAAATCCACAGCTAATTTCATACTTAATGGTGGAAGACTTAAATGCTTTCCCCTTAAGACAAAGATTTGCTGCAAGTTGTTTCTGCTCTTGGCACTTTTTTTTTTACCCTCACCATGCTCAGGGGTTGTATCCAAGGCCTTCAGCATACTTTTCAAGTGAGTGTTCTACCACTGAGCTGCATCCTAGGTCCCTTTTTTATTTTTTATCTTCAGACAAGGTCTTGCTAAATTACACAGACTGCCTCTTTCCTCAAATTTGCAATCTTCTTGCCTCTGCCTCCAAAATTGCTAGGATTACAGGCATGTGCTACTGTGACCAGCTTGACACTTCTTTTCAACAATGTACTAGAGGTTCCAGCCAGAGCAATTAAGCAAGAAAATGAAATATATAAATGCATCCACATGGGAAAGAAGTAAGACTATTTCTCTCAAGGTGACATGTTTCTTGTTTACAGAAATAATTCTATGGAATCCTCTTAAAAACCACTAGAACAAGTTCAGCATGGTTGCAGGGTACAAGATCAATACAAAAAAGTATATTTGTTTCAGAGGATTTTTTTCAATTATATTTTTATACACATTCAATGAACCAAAAAAAATAAAATTAAGAAAATAGTTTCATCTTAAAGAATAAAATACCTGGCAATAAATGAAACCAAAGTAAAATTTCTCTGACCACTGCGAAACACTGAACAAATGGATATCTGCATGCAAGGGAATATTAGATCCCTCCATCAGACCAAGGGAGACGGACCTGGCAACCCGCTCCCAATCAATCCACCATTGAAAACCCTATGAATAGCAGAGAAGCACTGACAATAGTGTTTCACCTGGTGTACCCAGGGTCACTATGAGTTGGATACCAACTCAACAGCACCTAAAAACAACATCAGACCATATACAGAAACTCAAAAGAGATCAAACACATAAGTATAAGAGTTAAGACTATAAAACTCTTGGGACAAAACAGAGTTAATCTTTGTGACCTTGTTGCTGCTGTTAGGTGCCGTTGAGTTGGTATCCAACTCATAGCGACCCCGGGTACACCAGGTGAAACACTATTGTCAGTGCCTCTCTGCTGTTCATAGACTTTTCAATGGCGGACTGATTTTTGGGAGTGGGCTACCAGGTCCATCTCCCAAGCCTACAGCACCTGGTATTCCCAGGCAGTCTCCCATCCAAGTACTAACCAGGCCCTGCTTACCTTCTGAGATCTGACAGGATCTGATGCCACAGGGCTACAGCTACAGGGTTGTGACCTTAGGTTAGGCAATAGTTTTTTAGCTATGACATCAAAAAAACAAGCAACAAAAACAAAAACAACAAACAAATTTCACTTCACAGGGACAGAGGATGTACCTCAGCAATAAAAAATATGCTTACCATGCATGAGCCCCTGGGTTCAATCTCCAGTACCAAAATAAAAAACTGACAAACTTACTTCATTAAGCTAAAATCTTGTGCTTTAAAAGATACCATCAGAGAAATAAAGAAAACTTAGAGTTGGGATAATATTTTCAAATTATATAAATGATAAGAGATATGTCTATAATATATAAAAGACTTACAACTCAACAATTTTAAAAGGTAAACCAATGTAAAAATGGACAAAGAATTTGAATATCTTCACACAAGTCTTTCCAAAGAATATATACAAGTGGGCAATGAGTATATAATAAGCTCAGCATCCTCAGCCATCAGGGAAATGCAAATCAAGAGCTATTACCTCACAACCACTAAGAAAGATAAGCCTGCAGCCATACCACTGTGGCACCAGCATCAGATCTTAGAAGCAATGCAGGGTCAAGCCTGGTTAGTACTTGGATGGGAGATCACCAGGGAATACAGGTGCTGTACGCTTGGAAGAAGGACCTGGCAGCCCACTCCCAAAAATCAATCAACCACTGAAAATCCTATGAATTGCAAAGAAGCACTGACAATAGTGCTGGGCATGGCAGCATGTCCAGTACTGTTTCATCTGTTGTACAAAGGCTTGCTATGAGTCAGACACGGACTCCATGGCACCTAACAACAACAAGAGAGGTAAGATAATAATAATTGTTGATAAGGGTGTGGCCAAACTACAGCCCTCCTATACTGCTGGTAAGGAGTGTAAATTAGTGTAGCTGCCTTGGGAAACAGTCTGAAAGCTTCTCACAAGTTTAAACATGAGGTACCATAAGATACACCAATTCCAATTCCAGGTATATAGTCAAAAGAATTGAAAACATACACAACTACTTGGACATGAATGTTCACAGCATGATATACTGGAGCCAAAAGTGGAAACAATGCAAATATCCATCAGCTGATTAATGGATAAATGAAATGGGGTACATTCATAAAATGGCATACCATGCAGCCACAACATGATTTAAGTACTATTATATGCTATGACATGGATAAACCTTGAAAACACAGTGAAAGAAACCATCCCAAAATACCACATAGTACATTATATTTCATTTTATCAAATGTGCAGAATAGGCAAATCTGTAGAGATAGAAAGTTTTCCATCAGAGATTGCACAGAAGTATGGGCATAACAGAATGAAAGATGAGTCTTAAAGGATATAGGATTTTATTTGAGGAAATGAAAATGTTCTAGGGGTTAGGGATGTGGCTCAGTGATAAAGTGCTTGCCTAGCACATGTAAGGCCCTGGGTTCAATCCCAAGCACAAAGGAGGAGGAGGAGAAGAAAATATTCTAAAATTGATTGGGTTGATGGTTGCACAACTGTGATTATACTATTGAGAGGTATACCATAAATGGGTTATTTCTAAACTACGTGAATTACATCCCCTAAAAAATATGTTTAAGAAAAAAGGCAACCAAAGCCAGGCATGGTGGTGCATACCTGTAATCCCAGCATCTTGAGAGGTGGAGGCAGGAGGATCACAAGTTCAAGACTAGAGGTAGTCTGCATAACTTAGTGAGACCCTATCTCAAAAAGTAAAAAAAAAAATAAAATAAAAATAAAAAATAAAAAATAAAAAGAAAAAGAAACCTTTTCATTAAATAATCTCCGACCCACTCACCACTCCATTTTGTTACACCCCCTCAGAATATCTATATACAAGCCAAGAGCCATGGTACACACCTATAATCCCAGCGACTAGGGAAGCTGAGCCAAGAGAGTTCAAGGCCAGAGGCAGCCTGTGTAACTCAGCAAGACCCTATCTCAAAATAAAAAATATAAAACCCTCCATTACTGCCAGGCACGGTGGTGCACGCCTGTAATCTCAGCAGCTTGGGAGGCGGAGGCAGGAGGATCACAAGTTCAAGACCAGGGGCAGTCTGTGTAATTTAGTGAAACCCTGTCTCAAAAAGTAAAAAAAATGGGCTGGGGGTGCAGCTCAGTGGTCCAGCACTTGCAGAGCATGCAAATGCAAGGCCCTGGGTTCAAACCCCAGCACGGGGGCGGGGTGGGGTGGGGGGGGGACCTCCATTACTGAGGGAAAAAAAGGAATGTCTATATACAGTTTATATTGTTGTACTTGCTCATTTGTTGTTCTAAAATAACTAAACTATATGCTTAATCTCCTTTACTCAAACTGTAAGCTTTGCAGAGTCTCTTCCACATCTTTCATACTTCTCTTTAAAAATGGATATAATAATAATAGGTACAGAGTGGATCCTCAAGGTTTCTAACTTTCAAGATGCAAAATATTAGAAATATTTATCGTGAAGGGACAAGTTAACCAGACTACTCAAAAATCTTCCTTCTGGGAAATAAATGTAAAGTACTCAGATCTCTAATCAAGCTCTTAGGAAAAAAAGTAAGGCTGACACAGAGCTGAGTTTCATAAGAATCCTGAATAATGAAAGAATAAAATATGATTCAATTAAAATTAAAGTCCAGAGAGATAATCCATCTAGTTAGTGCTGTTAGTAAAAGAAAATTGTAGTATTTTTATCATGAAGCACTAAGCACAAGTTAAATAAGTCTTTGTTGTTTACATGATGATTTTATTGTTACTTCTGGGTTAAGACTCACAGGTGCTAATTTTAATGACTTTCAAATTACAAAAACAGCAACAGGAAACACCAGAACATGGTTAAGGTTCATCTAAATAATATTTCTTAAAAGTATAAAGTACTATAATAATAATAATAATGCTCTATACCACCAGCGGGGCTAGGGTTTAGCTCAGTTGGTACAGTGCTGCTCTGTGCTAAGACCCTGGGTTCCATCCCCGGCACCACAAAAATGAGAGGACCACATGGCAGTCCACTCCCAAAACAATTCCCAAAATAACCAGCCACTGAAAACCCTATGAGAGTCACAATGAGTTAGACTGGACTGGATGGTACCTAACAACAACAACAACAGACAAAATTTAAAAAAATAAATAAAATGTGTTTCCTATGAAAAACTATGCCTGCAGCCGTACCACTGTGGCAACCGATGTCATCAGATCTCGGAAGCTAAGCAGGGTTAGACCCGGTTAGTACTTGGATGGGAGATCACCTGAGAACACCAGGTGCTGTAGGTTTGGGAGAAGGACCCGGCAACCCACTCCCAAAAAACAATCAGCCATTGATAACCCTATGAACAGCAGAGAAGCACTGACAATAGTGTTTCGCCTGTTGAACGCAGGGTCGCTATGAGTCAGACACTGACTCAAGGGCACCTAACAACAACAATGAAAAACTATACCATAGAAACTAATATTCAGAGTTTTGGCCTATCAACAGATTTTAAAGTACAAAGAGAAGTAACCCAAATAGCTAGAACCCAATAAGCTACAATGATAATAACTGGATAATAAAAAAAAAAAAAAAGAAGCCTACCAAATATTATACAATCCAATTGTAAGGTTTTTTATAAAATTGTATACCTTTAAATAGCTGCTAGGCTAGGCCCTGTGATATATCCCTGTCAGTCACTGGGGAGGAGGATCTTCAGTTCAAGGCTGGAGGCAAGTTTGCAAAATTTGGAAGAAATCCTGTCTCAAAATAAAAACTTAAAGCTGGGTGCAGTGGCACATAATTGTAATTGTAAGCGACTTGGGAGGCAGAGGCGAAAGCAGGAGGATCTCAAGTTTGAAGCCAGAGGTAGCCTCAGTAACGTATTAAGACCCTGACTCAAAACTTTAAAAAATTAAGAATGGGCTGTAGGAGTGCATCCCAGTGGCAGAGCACTTATATAGTATGTGTGAGGCCCTGGGTTCAACTCCCAAGTACCACAAATAAACAAGCAAACAAATAAATATCTAAACGGGGCTATAGGTTCAGCTCAGTAGTAGAATACGTGCCTAGCACAACCAATACCCTGGATTCAGCCTCCAGCAATGCAAGTTAGACAGACAGACAGACAGACACACACACACACACACACACACACACACACACACGCACAGATAGCTAGCTGCTAAAGTTCACTTGTCATTCAAGCCTCTCATGTGCCAGAACTCCCTCACCCACCTTCTCTTCCTGTGGCTCTTTTCGCTCCTTTTCCTTCTTCCTTCCTCCCTCCCTGCCTCCTGTAATTTTACTTTGAAGATGGAAGCAATTCCTAAGTATTATAATTGACCTTTTAGATATAATTTCATATATATTTGCTACCATTTAAAATAACACTATGAAATGTCCTCATTTCTGTTCACTATCCAGGGAATATATTACCCATTCCCTTTGTATTCAAATAAGGCTGTGACAAATTATTGTCAGTGAAATCTGGGGAGATAGTTGTCATTTTCATTCTGAAGGGCAATAGGCAGAATTCTAAGACCCTAGGAATGGAGGAGTCACAAAACAGAAGTAGGCTGGGTCTCTATATTACCACATGGAAGAAAGACACAAGCCTGCTAACCAGGAGCAGCTGCACTGGCCTGTCATGTAAGCAAAAAACAAACTTCTAGGCCAGGTGCCACACTGCACACATATAGTCCCAGGGATTCAGAAGCCTGAGACAGGAGGATTACAAGTTTCAGGCCAGAGTCATCCTGTGCAAGCCCAGGTCTCAAAAAAATTTTAAAAAGGGTTGGAGGTAGAGCTCAGTGGTTGAGTGCTTGTCTAGCATGTGCAAAGCCCTGGATTCAATCCCCAGTACTGCAAACAAACAATCCAAAGTTTCTTTGTATTAAGCCACTGAAGTTTTGGAGTGTATCGCCCCAATTAGCATTACCCAAAGTAATACATGCAGAAAAATATTACCAAGTAAATGATAGAAAAGACTTAGATGGGGAGGGTGGGGGGAAGCATACAAGAGGGTAAGGGGGAATCTATATGAATAATGTACATCAAAATGCATGTATGGAAATGTCACAACGAAAAGCATGTCAGAATGAATCACATTAAGGTGTACATTAAAAATTTCCAATTAAAAAAAATAATACATGCAGGAATTCCTAAGTATTCCAATTTTTTCTAATTAAAGACATTCATAATAATGAATATTTTGAAAAGACTGTTTAAAGGACCCTGTAAGAAACATTTAATTGTAAAACCTAAACAAATTTCCACCTTGATTGTGATAACATAATTCTTTTAGTCTAAACAACAATAGCATGAGTAGTTCCACTATTAACAATAAGTTTACTGTCCAAATAACTTTTATTTTAGTTAGGTTTGCTTTGGTTTTTTGAGATATGGTCTCTACATAGTGAGTGGTCTGGAACTCCCAATTTTCCTGTCTCCTGCACCTGGGCCACTACGCCCCGTGCCCAAATATCTTAATAGCTCAGTATCATCTGTCTTCTTGATTACAGAGAAAAGTTTTCCTTAATTCTCCCAAATTAAAAAAAATTAAGAAAAGTTTTAAAATACCATAATTCACAATGTCTAATGAAAATTACCAAATATTAAGTAAAGCAAATTTCATTTTTATTTTTTAAAGTATTAAAAAATATCCTTTAAATTTTAAGGTAAGAATTCTTCCTTTAAATATAACTATATGGTAGATGATTCTGTTCATTCTAAATACACACTCACCACACATACTTTAATAATATTTTGTATTCTGAGAAAGTTGGCCCTACTACCCTTCACAGAAACTTTTACATATAAAAAGTAACACTGGATGTGTTGAAATTTTACTTTTAGAAAAATCTAGTAGGCGGGGCGTGGTGGCGCACGCCTGTAATCCCAGCGGCTCAGGAGGCGGAGGCGGGAGGATCGCAAGTTCGAGACCAGAGGCAGTCTGCGTAATTTAGCAAGACCCTGTCTCAAAAAGTAAAAAAAAAAAAAAATGGGCTGAGGTGCAGCTCAGTGGTCCAGCACTTGCAGAGCATGCAGGCGCGAGGCCCTGGGTTCAACCCCCAGTACCGGAAAAAAAAAAATCTAGTAAGATTTTAAGTGTGTCAGTGCTTGTTGTTGTTGTTGTTAGGTGCCGTCGAGTCAGTATCCGACTCATAGCGACCCTCATAGGGTTTTCAATGGCTGAGTGCTTCAGGATTGCCTTGGGAGTGGATTGCCAGGCCCTTCTCCCATTTTTGCGGTGCTGGGAATTAAACTCAGGACCTCAGAGACTGCAGCGCAGTGCTCTACCCACTGAGCTAAATCCCAGCCCGTGTCAGTGCTACATGTCATAATAATATAAGGCCTAACTGGAAAATTGGCATTTATAAACAGGGACTTAAAATAATGAAAATCCTCCCATTCTTTGCCCTGTCTTCACCAAAATAAAATAAATAAATAAATAAGAAAAAAATCCTTTAACCTTGCTGATGGCTTTACCTTATACTCCGTATTATTTTTTCCATATGACACAGTTAAATTTTTAATGAACACACCACTTCACACAAAACAATAATGGAAACGTATTGGAAGTTGAGAGAACTTTTGCTTAAACTCAGAAAAATAGTCCAAGAAGTTGTGTTTACCAGAATCAGTCAACATGTACTAAAAAAATTATATAGCATTTTTGTATTCTTTGTAGAACTACACAGATAAACTCTGGTTTCCTTGATCCTGTTTAATGTTTGACTGTATTGGAACATGTATAAAACCTAAATTATTTTTTCCTGGGTTACACAGCAAAAACACATAAAAACTAATGAAACTATCAGATGCCATGGCACACACACAATATCCCAGTTACTCAAGTGGTTGAGGCAGGAGTATTAAACGTTATAAGCCAGAGGCAGCCTTCCTAACTTAGTGAGATCCTATCTTAAAAAAAAAAAAAAAAAATTTTTTTTAAAGGTGTCCCAGGCTCAGTGGCACACGTCTGTAATCCCAGGGATTTGGGAGGTAGAGAAAGGAGGATAAATTCATGGCCAGAGGCAGCTTGTGCAACTTAGTAAGACCCTGTCTCAAGATAAATAAAGAAGGAGCTGGAGGTGCAGGTCAGTGGAGAGCACTAGCACTCGCTTGGCATGCTCAGTACACTGGTTCAATCTCTAGTACTGAAAGAAAAAAAAAGTACTGAGGCTGAGAGATGGTCTATTCAAAAATATGAAAAAAAAGTGAACTATGACTATTCTTTATAAACAAATATACAAGACTCCGTTAATGACAATTTTATTTCTAGAAAAAAGTCTTCTCATATACAATAAAATATTTACATATACCTTATGTATATCAGCGGACTCTGAGACCAAACCCAGGGCCTCACATAGTCTACGCCAGTGCTCTACTACTGAGCTACACTCCCCACTCTACCATCTTGATTTCTACCTCATATTACACAATAACTGCCCCAGGTAATTAATGGGTCCAATGCTTTTCAACACTCCTAATCAGGGCTGCAGAAGGAAAAACTAAAACTAAGCATCTACCACATGACAAACATGTTTTCTCTTCCTATGCTCACAAGCTTAATGAAAAAGTATCATCTCCCTACTATCAAAAAAAAAAAACGTTTATAAATACTAGATACTTTGCCTAAAATCAAAGTACTAAGAAAAAAATGGCATAGCTACGGTTCTTATTGAGATCTGTAAAACAAGTCCTTTTTCCACTAAACTACATGTGTTAAACTGTTTTTCAAGTAGTGGTAATAGAAAACAGCTTTTCACTCCTTTTTTCCCTCCCACTTACCAGTGAACAGCATTGGCTATTTCTTTGTGAGACCAGGTTCTCTGCCCATTAACACAGACCATGAGCTGTGTTATGACTTTAACCATAGTAGGTTCTAGCTAGGTGAGCTAATTAAATACAAATGTAAAGAGAGTGAAGTCAATCAGCAAATAATTACCCAAATACCATTTCTGTTTTGTTCTGAAGTGCACTGTGAGCCTATCAGCAGCAGATTTATAACTGCTTTTTGCTTAGACTACTCTCAACTCTCAAAACAGCTTTCCAGGAGCGCACACAGAGAAGATGACAGAGGCTGTTTGATCTAGGTTTGGGAAACTGTGAAGAAAACATGTTTGTTTTATATGACTATCTTGAATGACAATTAAGATAAGGAGAAGCAATAAAGCAGTATCTCCTAAAACGTGGTAATGTCCTTCCAATGTGTACAAACAGCTCAGCTAAACTCCCTGCACACAATCCTCCTAAACAGCCTAAGCTAAATAAGCCGGCCGAGTTAAGGAAGATGACAGCTCTAGCAACTTCCTCTTCCTCACCGACCTTGTCAGCTCTGCGAGTACACGCCTTTCCCCCTAGGAGGCAGGATAAAACAATTTCAAATGCAGAAAATCGACCCAATCTCACCAACACCATAGGCTAGGAAAGGCAGTTTCCCTTTCTTCCCCCGCCTTTCCAAGACTTTTTTTTTTTTTTTTTTTGGCGGGGGGCGGGGGGGGAGAGAAAGAAAAAAACAAACACATCTCACCAACGGGAAAGTATTTGCAACAACAAGCGAAAACATTTAGTCCCTCCACATACAGCGTTAAGGGACGTGGTCACCATGTATGCCGAGATTTACTGCTTCGAATCACTTTCCCTCGGGTTCCACCGCCGGCCGGGGAAGGCTCGCAGTCGAAACGCCAAAATAAGCCTTCGCCTCTCCTCAGCAGACGCGGAGGCGGCCGAGGCGACTGGATTGGCACGTCCCGCCCCCGACCCTCACCTGCCCAAGCTGGAGGCAGCGCCCTGGGCCCGCGCGCGCCGGGCGTCCCGGGAGCGTCCGGGGAGGCCGGCGGGCGGGCGCAGAGGCGGTTAGGCCGCGCTGCAGGCCGGCGCGCTTCCTGCCGCGGCCGAGGCCCCAGCCTTGGGGACGGCGGGCCCCTGAACGGCGGCGCGGCAGCGACCCGCAGCCCCAGCAGCCCGGCGGCCCGGCAGCCCCGGGCGCCGCACTCACTCACCCCTCCTCGGCCCGCCCCGTGCCGAGCAGCTCTCACCTCCAGGCTCCCTAGCTCGGCCACAAAGGGGGAGGGACGCTCCACTCGGGGGTCCCGGACACACGCAAGCCGCCCCCAGAGCTCTGGGCTCGGACCACCTCCAACACGCGCGCGCACACATACACACACCCCGGAACCCTCACCCCTCTCCAGAGAGACGCGGTGGGCCCGCCACCCCCTCCACTCACCCGACACACACCCACTCGCCGCGGGTCCTCGGGCCTCCTCCGCCCGCCGAAGTCCCAACTCGCACACCCACACGCACACTTGTCCCTCTCCCACACCTCATTTCCCCAGGGACGCGCTCCCGCTCCCGACGCGCTCGATCCCACCCGGAGGCACAACAGCACTACCTCGTTCGCCTCCCGGGGCCCAGAAGGAGCCGCAGCAGCCATTTCCCCGCGGCAGGGGAAACACACACACAAACACGCGCGCGCGCGCCCCGGGCCCCACAGATGCTTCCCCTCCGGAGCCGCGGCCGCAGACGCAAACACAAACACCCACGCCCGCCCGCCCCGTGGGGAAGCCGCGGCGCAGACAGGGCCCGGCCGGGGCTCGCGGGCGGAGCGCAGCTCCCGGGCCGCCGCGGGCCCGCGCCCCGTTCCTCACCTGCATTCAGCACGCCAGGGTCCGGGCGACGGCGGCGGCGGCGGCGGCGGGGCGACTGCTCCTTGGGCTGCGGCGGCGGGGGAGGCGGCGGCGGAGGTGGCGGCGGGGCTGAGGGCAGCAAAGACATGCAGGCAGCCCGCCGGGGGGAGAGGCACCGGCCGGAGGGGACGCGGGGCGGGCGGGCCGGGCCGGACAGCCTGAGGAACAGCAGAGGCGGCGGCGGCACAGAGGGCTGCTGAAGGGAGCGAGGAGACGGATCCGGGGGTCGGAAGGGGCCCGCGGGCCGCACCGCCGGACCTCGCGGACGGCGACCCTGGACGCGCCGGAGAGGCCCCGCGGCCGCTGTCGCGAAGGCCCCAGCCGGAGGAAGCTGCGCCCCCGCAGCCGCCGGGAGCCGCGGCTATTGCTCCGAGAGCCTCACAGAGCCTGGCCTTGGCCTTGGCCTCCTGGTGCCCGGGCTGCCGCCGCTGCGGGGGTTGCTGCTGCGCAGGGTGCCGCCGAAGCCAAGCAGAAACGCCAGCTTTCGGTGCCTTCGCTCTCACTCACACACGTTCAGACCCCCGAGTACCAGGAGAGGCCTCCGGGCGATATCGGTATTGAGATTAATAACAAGGTGCAGAGAGTGCGAGGAGGAGGAGAGTTGATTGACGTGGAGGGGCTGGCGGGAGTCAGTCACTCGCGGGCGCTGAGGGGTGGGGTGAGGAGAAGGAGGCGGAGCCGCGGCAGGGCGGAGCTCCGATACCTCCCCCTCGGCCCCGCCCCTCGTGCTCTGCGCTTCCTTATGCGCGTGCGTGTGCGACGGCCAAGGGGTCTTGGTCATTTTTCCCTTTTTCTCTTGCTGTTTTCTCATTCTTTTTCATTTGCTTGAGTGTAAAGCAGAGCTTAGACTTGCGAGGTTATCCAAAATCCACCTCCCTAAAGCTATCGGGAAGAGACTGGAGAAACTCTCTTGTTCGTGTTCTTGTGTGGGTTGGGTGCTGTTTACTGCACACTCGCCAGAGGCGATCTGACAGCTAAGCAGAAGGCAGGTCTAGTTGGTTAAGGAGAGGCCAGGTGAGATGAAATGACTGAAGGAAATGTTTCCTGATATCTTCGGTAGGCTTTTTAAAGGGGAACATCTGTAGTTGCGTAGTGAAAGGTAAATAAAAGAACCTGTGATGGTCTGCGATAACCCTGTCCTATTTTCTAATTCTCCCTTCTCGTAATAAAACTACGTTTGGCAGTTTATTTGTGCCAGCTGTTGTATGAATGTGGGCTTGATATTTTAAGTTTCTGAGGCCATATTTTGTTTTTGTGGGCCAGCGTCAGCTTTTACCACCAGCAGTCCAAAAAGCAAATTACATGTGATCTAGAGGCAGAATATTGTTGTTACAGTTTTGCACAGTTTCATTCTTTCTCAGTACATACCCTGCTTGTGTATTTACTACTGTTCGTCTAGCGTATATTAGCACTATTGGGTATGTTTCCCCAAAGGAGTGTTTATTTTTTAGCACCCTAAAAACGGTGGGGAGCCAGACATAGTGGTACATTCCTATAATCCCAGCAACTCTGATGGCTGAGGCAGGAGGACTGCAAATTCGAGGCCAGAGGGGAGCCTGCATAATTTAGAGAGACTTTGACTCAGAATAAAATATTAAAAAATGGTCTGGGGTGCGTCCCAGTGGTGGAACACTTGCAAAGTTATGTGTGAGACCCTGGATTCAACCCCCAAGTACTACAAAAAATAAAAATAATAAAAATAAACACAGTGTGGGGTATAATTCATCTTGGGCCCTATTATTGAATGTAAAATATCTTTTTTACTTTTTGAGAAAATAGGTTCTGTAAAAACGTAAATCATCATTTAGCCAGAACTGAACACCTATTAAGAGTCCACTGTTGCACCACTTTCATCTGTCACAAGGAAGTCAGTGAGTAAAGAAGCCCCTCAGGATTACAAAGACCAAAGTCTACTTTGTTTTCCACCTGAGTTAAATTACCATTTCCTTTTCTAGCACCATCCCCCAAATCACTTTTGGAAAAGACAAAATGGCCTTAATCCTGGGAGAAGTCTCATTCATTCCCAACTTTTTAGAGTTTAGGCTGACATATGATGAAAAATTATCTTTGGCTTTGTGAGCAACGAAGCCAAACAAGTCACTTCAGGAGCCCAGAATAATGAACCACCCTCCGTGGCAATTATATACCACAGCATTTCTCCTTGACACATAAACACTTCCCTGAAGGGGAAATACTTACCAAATGTTGAAGGAAAGGGTAATACCTTAAAACTATAAGTCAGATCATGTGATATCCTTACAGACTTAAATTTCTTCAAATACTTGTAGATAAGATTTCTAGCTTTTCACTTGTGTACAATAAACAAACATTTGGAGGGTATATTATGTTCCAGACACTATTTAGCACTGAAGATACACAGTGAAGCATACATAGTCTCTATGCTTATGTAGCTTACAGTGTAGGGGAAGCTGACATATAAACAGGAAGTCCTCACGGAACAAGCCAGAAATGAAAGTATGAAAGGTGACATAAAATAGTAACAACAACGTCTACGAGGACAGACTAATAGCCCTGGCATTTTTATTTGAGCCATCTGATATCTGCCCACTGTCACAGGCTACCTAACAATAGTAAGGATGTGGAGAGAAGGGAAAGGATCATTGTGGATGTTAAAGAGGGACTAATAAATGGTAGGGTTTGCTGAAGCTCAGATTTATATATGAAATGATCATTGTTGACATCTAAATTTTAAAGACTAAATGCATCACACTCAATGGGGGAAAAGCTGATTGTAACATTTCAAATGAAGAATAGTGTGTGTTATTATAAAAAGGTCAATTGAATTCAGGTTAAATTTAAATAATCTCTACTCCCATCAATGTTTTCTGCATTAGATGGAGTGACTCACTAAAAACAAAAGGAAAGCAATATTTCATCTTTTTTTTTTTTCACCATGCTGCATCTAGAACCCAGGGCCTTCAGCATGCTAGGCAAGTGCTGTACTACTGATCTACATGCTCAGCTCTTTTATATATTAAGTAGTATAACTATATCATTCAAAAAATAGATTATTGGTTTTCTCATTTGCAATCAGATTAACATTAGAGAAATAATCATTTTCAAATATTTGACATTGAACTAATACAGAGGAATTAAATGTTTAGTGATTTTTTTTCAGTATTGGAGAGTTGAACCCAGGACCTTGCACATACTTTGCAAGCTCACAACTCTCTTGTCTCAACCACCTGAGTTTCTGGGATTACAGGTGTGTGCCACCTCACCTGGCTCAGAACTTGCTTTTGATATCTGCCAGGGGTTTTTTATATTTGACAGATATTGTGATTTCTTAAAATTATGAATTAGAATAAAATAAAAAATCTCTTCTTGGCTATTGTGAAATAATGCTGTAAGAAACATGAGAGTGTTAGCCTTTCTTTGGCATACTAATTTCATTTCCTTTGTGTACATACCTAGGAGTGGGATTGCTAGATCATATAGTTCTAATTTTCATTTCTTTTGAGGAACCTCCTTACTGCTTTGTATAAATGGCTGTACTAATTTACCTTTCCACCCATAATGTGTAAAGTTCCCTTTTCTCTACATCCTCACCAACACTTCTTATCACTTGTTTTTTTAATAATAGCCATTCTGACCAGAATGAAGTCATATGTCTTGTGATTTTAATTTGCATTTCCCTGATGGCTAGTGATGTTTAAGGTGATGGATATGCTAATTACAAAGAACTGATCATTACCTAATATATACATACTGTATGTTGAAATATATTACCAAAATATATTGTATCCCATAAATATGTATAATTGTGTGTTAATGAAAATAAAATTAAAAAAGAAAAATCTGTCTTTAAAAAAATGATCTAGATAATTTGAAGCTTTTGTGTTAAGTAAGGCCTTTTTGACCAAATTGATTTAATAGCAGCAGTGTGTAGGTATAAATTGTTCTGAAACACTTTCATTTATCTGTATTATTGCAGTGGTTCATTCTTTCTCAATTAAAGTATTTGATATTCTAGAGACTACCTGTGAATTTTCCAAATTAGCAATTTATTTGATCTGAATAAATCTTCCTATCTTTGTGTTTTTGTTGGTTGTATAATTAGTTGGTCCCAGGAGATCCCTTATAACTATATTCCTTTCTTTCTTTTCTCAAATTCTGTTCAGCAACTTACTCAAAAAGCAAAAACTTTAATTTTTCTTTAATAAAAGTATTACTATTTTATTAAAAAGTTGATTAAATTTGATTTTACTGATTTCAATACACACTTTTATACTAATAATTTCATAAAACTTTTCAAGGAAAGTATAACATTTAAATGTATTCAATAAGGTATAATTAGAAAAATAATTAAACATATTTTTAATATTCACAACTATAAAATAACTTTGTGCTGGGGATGTAAGTCAGTGGTATAGCGCTTGCCTAGCCTGCACAGGATCTTAGGTTTGATTATCAGCAATGCAAATAAATAACTTTAACTTTAAAATAAGCATTAAGATAATCTTGAATTTTTACTTTCCGTGCCTCCAGACAGGCCTCCAAGCTATAGCTATATTTTAGTAACAGTGACATGGTCTACCTTTTACTGAACTACATTCTCTGCCTCTCTCTCTCTCTCTCTCACTCTCTCTCTCTCTCTCCCCCCCCCTCAGGTACCATATACCATTAGAATGTTCTTCCAAGAGAGGTGGCTTTACTCATTGTTTCTGCCCCTCTTCAGGCCCACCAACTCTTTTCATCATCCTTTCTTTTGTTCCTTTTTCCAGAATGGCTGTGGATGACACCAAGGATCATACCACTATCTTAGCCAAAGATGAGCTCTTCCCATCATTATTAATAGTATGCCATATGATATATCAGTCCTCCATGAAATGCTAATAAACAAAATGCATTTTAGTGTCCTCCTGCCTTCCTCCTCTTTCTACATTCCTCATCTCAATTCTCTTGCTTCCTGAATATTTAGATTCTCCACCCCAACCCATCAGTATGAGTACCAGACTTCTTAGCACTTTTCTATATTCCTGAAATCTTCTAGGCAAGCCGTTACCACCAAAATACATATCTAGTGCATCCAGTTTGTCAAGGACTTAGAGGTAACTAACATGCTGTCCAATCAACAAAATCAATTATTTTAATGCTGTACTCTAAGGAGTTTTATGGAATTTTCAACACTAAGCTTCAGAAGTCACCTAAAGTACATATGCTATTGTTAGGTGCTGGATTTCCTCAGGAATAGATTGCCACAGCCTTCTCCCATTTTTGCAATGCTGGGAATGGAACTCGGGACCTCACACGACTGCAGAGTCATGCTCTACCAACTGAGCTAAATCTCAGCCCCAAAGTACATACACTGTTGTTGTTAGGTGCCGTTGAGTCAGTATCCAATTCATAGCAATCCTCATAGGGTTTTCAATGGCTGGCTGTTTCGGGATTGCCTTGGGGGTGGATTGCCAGGCCCGTCTCCCATTTTTGCGGTGCTGGGAATTGAACTCAGGACCTCAGAGACTGCAGCGCAGCACTCTACCAACTGAGCTAAATCCCAGCCCAAAGTACATATAGCAAACCAGATATGTGACTCCTAAACTAGAAAGCCTCTTTTTATCTGTGTTACATATTGACCATATGTTTGCACAGCAACCTTCCTTTTTGTCCAAACAAAACTCCTTTTGTTGGGTTTATTCCTGCCTATAAACAGGTGATTATAAAGGCAGTTTCAGTCAAGAGAATCTCCCAACTTCTTGGCTTCAGGGTAGGCATATGATTAAAGCCAAAGCAAGCAGATTTTTTCCCCAGGATATCTTTAAGTGGAACTAGAAGAAAGGTCTTTTCTACCATAGTGGTAGAGCTACAAAGTAAGTCTGAGTAGCCAGTAGGCATGTCCTACATTGTTTAGAATGAAATCATCACACAGATAAGAAGTTTAAAGAACAATTCCTGGTGGTGCCCCAGTCTCAGGTTCCAGTTATTGCTGGGGTCCTAGTTGCATTTTTTCACATTGTTGTTGTTGTTGTTAGGTGCTGTCAAGTCAGTATCCAACTCATAGCGACCCTCTGTACAACAGGGGAAACACTATTGTCAGTGCTTCTCTGCTGTTCATAGGGTTTTCAATGGCAGATTGATTTTTTTGGGAGGGGGTTGCCAGGTCCTTCTCCCAAGCCTACAGCTTCTGGTGTTCCCAAGCAGTCTCCCATCCAGGTACTAACCAGGCCTGACCCTGCTTAGCTTCCGAGATCTGACGGGATCGGATACCACAGGGCTACAGCTGCAGGCACTTTTTCACATAGTGTAGCTAAATTAACGAGTATATTCCCTCCTACTTTTAAATTAACTTGGCCTCACTTGCAGGGCATGGTGGTGCACACCTGTAAGCCCAGCGATTTGGGAGGCAGAGGCAGGATGACTGCAAATTCAAGACTACAGGCAGTCTGTGTAATTTAGCAAGACCCTGTCTCAAAAAATAAAAAATGTGCTGGGGGTGCAGTTCAGTGGTATAGCATTTGCAAAGCATGTAAGTGCAAAGCCCTGGGTTCAACCACCAAAAAAAAAAAAAATTACTTGGCCTCTGTACCAAACATCCTAATGGACTTTGTATCTGCAAAAAGCTTTAAAAGCTAATAGCTGCTCAATAGTCACTATTATTCGTTGAATAATAATACACCAAACATTGAAGATCACCTGGCCCTACTTCCTCATTTTCCACATGAGGAATCTGAAGCAAAGTGACTTGCTAAACATTACCAAAGCAGTCAATCGCAATTAGTTTTAGAAAGTGGTCTCTAGATGTTGTTAGGTGCCATCGAATCAGTATCCGACTCATAGCGACCCTATATACAACAGGGGAAACACTACTGTCAGTGCTTCTCTGCTGTTCATAGAGTTCTCAATGGCAGATTAATTTTTGGGAGTGAGTTGCTGGGTCCTTCTCCCAAGCCTACAGCATCTGGTGTTCCCGGGCGGGCGGTCTCCCATCCAAGCACTAACCAGGCCCAACCCTGCTTAGCTTCCAAGATCTGACAGGATCAGATGCCACAGGGCTACGGCTGCAGGCGGTCTCTACATACCTAGTTCAGTTTTCTTTGTTACTACTCTATTTACTTTCTCCCAAAGGGTTGTTTTTTGTTTGTTTGTTTGTTTGTTTGTTTGTTTTCTTTTGTGGTACTGGGAGTTGAACCAATGGCCTCGCGCTTGCATGCTTTGCAAGTGCTGGACCACTGAGCTGCACCCCCAGCCCATTTTCTTTTTACTTTTTTTTGAGACAGGGTCTCGCTAAGTTACGCAGACTGCCTCTGGCCTCGAACTTGTCATCCTCCTGCCTCTGCCTCCCACTCCACTGGGATTACAGGCATGCGCCACCATGCCCAGCCCTCCCAAAGGTATTTTTAAGAGGCAATATTTAGAAATATAACCTTGACCTAAAAGAATACATCACAATAATGGCAATTTCAGAGACTGCTTAGTAGGAAGATACTTGTGCTATGGATGCCACAACTGACCTCATTTCCTCTTTGGGCCCCTCAAAGTCTTTTCAGTGTTTGACTCAAACACACTCTTTTGAATCTCAGATAGTCACATCAATAAGTTCTAAAGCTCAGTTGGTAGAGAGCCACTCTGAAGTCTCTGAGATCCCCTGTGCGATTCTCAGCCCTGCAAAAATGGGAGAAGAACGTGACAATCCACTCTTGAGCTAATTCCAAAACAATCAGCCATTGAAAACTTATGAGGGTCGCTATGAGTCAGACATGACTCAACGGCACCTAACAACAACAACAACAACATACACTCATGACCCTCAAATCTACCTGTACTAAGTTCTACAGAGTTCTTGACATATATTCTGATCTATATTGACAATTCCCTCCTTGATATTTCCTCCAGGACAGTCTTACATGTTTCAAGATCAGTATGTCTAAAACTGAGCTCCATGTCTTTCCTCCAAAATCTATTCCTGATCTTTCATGACTCTCTCTCATTAAACATGGTACTATTGTAATCATACTGAATTTTCACTGATGTAGAATTCTAGGATTTATTCTTAACTTTTCTCTCCCATCCTCACCAAGAGCTACCAATGTTACTCTTCTCTTTATTCCCTTCATCCCAAAGCACTGCCAGTGTCTTGTCAGCCTATAACCTTTTGCATGAACTTTTACATTTTATCTATTAAGGTATCCCAACCAAGTATGACCCCAACATCCTCTTAAAACTTGATCTGCTCATATTATTCTGCTCTTTAAATGACTCCCTAGTTTATAAGATAAAACCTCATTTCATAAGCACATGTGTCCTCAATGAATTGCCTCTCTTTTACCACTACCACTTGAAGCCACTTAACTACCAACATCATCTCTCACCTTTGCCTTTAATGAACTACTTGACATTTCTAAAACAGTACATGTTCTCTTAGATACCTCTGTACATTCTATTTCCTCTGCATAGTATGCTCTTCCCCACTTTGTCCTCTTCTTGAAATCATCTTTTAAGACTTAGCTCAAGCATCACTTCCTCTATAAAGCTGCCTCTAAAAACCCTACTAAGATTCCCTTAACATGTTCTTCCCATCCCTCTTACAGTAAGTGTGGTTAAATTAACTATGATATTATCTTCTATAATTTCTTCTATAACTTGACCTCTGCAACCAAACTGCTGGACTAGTCATTGTTTTTCCATTTGACTACATATTCTTTCAAATAAGACCAACTGCTGCTATAGTAAGTTTGGGAATCACTGAAGAAAACTATAATAAGACATTATATTTGGTTGAATATTAGTCTTTAAAAAAGGGACATCCCGTTTGTCAAGATGAATTATAAAAAAGGTTCCCTCCCTGTATGGATGCCATCTGTCAAAGCACAGCCCCCACTTGCCTCTTAGCCTCTATAAAATATGCAAACTGAACAACCATGTGACAGGACATTTTAATTACCTGTATATGTACACATCTGTATTTTACATTCTAGATTATAAGCTCTGCCTTTAGCAAGTCACACAATGTCTGATATAAAATTCTCAAGGAATATTTGTTTAATTAGTAGGTGTTGTTGTTAGGTGCCATTGAGTCAGTATCTGACTCATAGTGACCCTACGTACAACAGGGAAAGCACTATTGTCCGTGCTTCTCTACTATTTATAGGCTTTTCAATGGCAGATTGATTTTTGGGAGTGGGTTTCTGAGTCCATCTCCCAAGCCTACAATGTCTGGTGTTCCCAGGCAGTCTCTCATCCAAGTACTAACCAGGCCTGACCTTGCTTAGCTTCTGAGATCTGACAGGATCGAATGCCACAGGGATACAGCTGCAGGCTTAATTAGTAGTAGCACTCCTCAAATCATATCATGTAGTTTTTTGCTTGTTTGTTGTTTTGTTGGTTGGTTTTGGTTTTTTGAGACAAGTTCTCTATGTAGCCCCATCTTGCCTCAAACTCATGATCCTCCTGCCTCCATCTCACAAGGTTACATATATGCACCACTGTTTCTGGCCTGTGTAGTCTTAATTTGCTAGCAATTGGCTGCTAATAATAGAAATCAGAAGTAACAACTACTTAAAAAGTTATCTTTCTCTCATACAAGAGAAGACTGGAAGTAGTTCAGGGCTGATATGACACATTCACATCAGCAGGGACCAGGATTTTGCTATCTTTACAGCATGAGTCCTATTTCATAATCCAATATGGCTGCCAGGGCTATCTCATATGGTTACACAGTTTGCTTGCTGCAAAGGCACCTAATCAAGATGTGCTTAGGGAATGAATACTCTGAGGGTTTACATGTACCCAAAGAAGGAACTTTTTTCTAACTCATCTGAAAGGATGGGTGCTTCTTTCTATTCTATTCAGAGGCACCAAAGACATTAACAGAGATATTATGGCCATTAAGAATCTAGCTATCCAATCCATTTTCCTGGCAGGGCAAAAATTATCCTCATTCCTAAGCACTTTCCTGGAAGGCCCACCCAAAAATATTTGCTTAGATTTCATTGGCCAAAAGCTTGAAGAAAAGTCATAACTAGCTGTAAAGGAAGCTGGGAAACAGTGTTCAGTTAAACACACTGCCATCCTAAGTAACAACTGGGCACCCTCAATATAAGTGTACCATAGATACCATCCATCGCTTTAACACTGAGTGACTGGTAGGTTCAATGAAAGAGTGTATCGAATTTCATAACCAAAAGTTGTAACTGCAGCAAAGCAAAACACATTTATCTAAATTAAAGTAAGGCACTTTCAACAAGTGCCTTCAACAAAACTTTCATGGTCTGTTTTTGGAAGCTCATAACTAATTTCTCTCTTTTTCTTTCCTTTTGGCTTTTTATCTCTCTCTGTCTCTCTCTCTCTCTCTGTCTGTCTCTCTCTCTCTCTCTCTCTCTCTCTCTCTCTCTCTCTCTCTCTCTCTCTGAAAGGTCAGTAGAGTTTATTCTTGGTATCCAGAAGAACGTCAACATTTAAATTCTAAGTTGTCAAGTAGAAGAATTCTCTTACTTTGTAAATCTAAAGAATAAAAAAATTGTCTTAAGAATAGGTCTTTTTCTTCTCCCAGATATTATCAAAAGTATGGGACTATGTGTTTTATGATCATATCTCCACTTCAAAACCAATTATAAGTAACTAAAGCTCCCTTTGCCTTCCATTGAAGGATCTTTATAACCCAAACTCAAATATTTCCAAACTTAACACATTCCTCCTTCACCTACTGTAACTTCCTCCTTACACATCTCTGACTTTCCCACCCTGATCCTTTGTTCACAATATTCTTGGCTTCCACTTCTCAACCTTTCATTTCCACACCACTAAATAAGCACATCTGTCAAGGACCTGCTCCAGGGCTCCTTCATGCAGCCTTACTCCATGTTCCTCATTGCACACTCATAGCACTGTGAGAGAAGGGACTGTGACATGCAATTGGCTGTGGTAGGAACCCTATGGTTTTTGGAGTAAGACAGATCTTGATACAAACCCTGGCTCTGACTCTTATATGATCTTGGGGAAATTGCTTAATTTTATCTGGAACATAAGTAAAATACTGACTCACAGGCTTGGCATGAAAACAAATGAAACAGAAAAGTTTGAGCATGACAATAATAGGCACTTAATGTTTATTGGCCTGCAGCCATAGCTCCGTGGTGTTCAAACCATCAGATCACAGAAGCTAAGCAGGGTCTGGACTGGTTAGTACTTAGATGGGAGACCACCTGGGAACACCAGACACTGTACGCTTGGGAGCAGGACCTGGCAACTCCCTCCCAAAAACCAATCTGCCATTGAAAATCCTATGAATAGCAGAGAAGCACTGACAATAGTGTTTTCCCTGTTATATGTAGGGTCACCATGAGTCAGATACCGACTCCATGGCACCTAACAACAATGTTTATTGACTAAATAATGAATATAGCATATGAGCTTGTGCTGAGTTATATTTAGTATTGTGGATTTCTAAAAGATGTGTTCAAGGAACAGCCACTGAGTTTTCTTTGATGTTATGAGAAATTTAGAAAAATTATGAAAACAAAATATATTTATAATTGGAAAACATAACCATAAGTAGAAAATATTTCAAACATGTTTAGTTAAAACAAATCTCTTCACAAATGATCTGCAGGTAACTATAACTTGAAAAATTGCAGAAATATACATATCTATTTCCACTGGGGTAGGAGGCAAGCATGATGTGTTCCACTTCTAATTTTATCATTAAAATGATAGTTTTGCTACAGTTAGCAATTTAGCAGTTTACCAGGATTTTCACTTCTCATTTTTCCATCTATCAAAAACAGAGAAATAAAAACAGAGTAGTGCATACACTAAGCAATTTGAAAGTGAACATAAGCAAATGAGGATATTGTGATAAAGAATAAATAACAAAAAATTGTACCTATTATTATAAGTCTTGTGATTTTGTTAAAGTAGTCTGAGGATGTAGCTCAGTGGTACATCACTTGCTTAGCGTACATGAGACTCTGGGTTCAATCTCCAACACAACCAAAAAAAAAATCACTTTTGGCTCTTTCTGTGAAATGAATTTCTTTATTATCAGCATTAGTGCCACCTACCCTCTTACTGTGCCTGCAGTCGTAGCACTGTGGCAACTGATCGTGTCAGATCTTGGAAGTTAAGTAGGGTCAGGCCTGGTTAGTACTTGGATGGGAGACTTCCTGGGAACACCAGATACTGTAGGTTTAGGAGAAGGACCCGGCAATCCATTCCCAAATAACAAATCCACCATTGAAAAGCCTATGAATAGCAGAGAGGTGCTGACAATAGTGTTTCTCTTGTTGTACATAGGGTTGCTGTGATTCGGGCACAGACTCGACTCGATGGCACCTAACAACCACTGTCTTACTTGCTTCTTTTCTTCCCTTAATAGTGCAGCATTCACAACTAATTGATTAAGTTAGTATCTTCACGAGACTCTTTGAGGGAATAGAAGATTATATGCTAATGCATGGGTTGACCCACATAACTGCCTTAACAAAAATCCCCAACATCACTGTGCTCTCATGCTAAAAGCCTCAAGGAAGGATGTGCTTTTCTATTATCTTGTCCTTATTTTTCAGGGAAATCTGCAATATTGTGTAGCAAGATTGATCAGAGCTGGGAATAACAAAATTATTTGACATAAACCCAGGGCTCACACTGATACGTGAATCTGTTAATAAAAATTATAGTCAGTTGCTATAAGGATAATTTTTCAGGTAAAACCTTTCCCTGAAATTCCAAATTTCCAAAAGAATGTAGACATTCAACTTTTGGATTCTTGTTCTTATTTATTGTATGCTTTTTTGATTAAAATATTAGTATACGCAACAGAAAAGTGGAAAGAGTGCATTAAGAGGTAGAAATACATTATACATTTTATCAAATTTCACTATCTGGATGTTTTGTTCTGTATTTTATTGTTTTTGAGACAGGATTTTGCTATATAGTCCAGGCTAGCCTTGAGCTTAAAATTCTCCTGCCTCAGCCTCCAAAGAGCTAGGATATAGGCATATGTCACCATATCCAGCTCTCCTGTCATGTTATTCTGAAAGCACTGCATGTTGTTGTTGTTGTCGTTGTTAGATGCCACTGAGTCAGGTCCAACTCATAGCAACCTTATATACAACAGAACAAAAGACTCCCCAATTCTGTGCCAGGCACACAATCTTATTTATGTTTAAGCTGATTGATGCAAACACTATGTCAATCCATGAGGGTTTTCCTTTTCTTGTTGTTGGCCTGCCGCTCTCTCAAACATGATGTCCTTCTTCAGGTATTGGTCCCTCCTAATTACATGTTGCCTGCAGCCGTAGTCCTGTGGCATCTGATCCCGTCAGATCTCAGAAGCTAAGCAGGATCGGGCCTAGTTAGTACTTGGATGAGAGACTGCCTGGGAACACCAGATACTGTAGGCTTGGGAGAAGGACCTGGCAACCCACTCCCAAAAATCAATCTGCCATTGAAAACCCTATGAACAGCAGAGAAGCACTGACAATAGTGTTTTACCTGTTGTACACAGGGTCGCTATGAGCCAGGTACTGACTCAAGGGCACCTAACAACAGCAACAACTACATGTTGAAAATACATAAGACGAGCCGGATGCGGTGGAACATGCCTGTGATCCCAGCGGCTCGGGAGTCGGAGGCAGGAAGATTGCAAGTTCGGGACCAGCGGTAGTCTGTGTAACTTAGCGAGACCCTGTCTCAAAAAAAAAAAAACCTGAAAAAATGGGCTGGGGGTGCTGCCCCATGGTCCAGCACTTGGAAAGCATGCAAGTGCAAGGCTCTGGGTTCAACCCTCTGTACCACAAAAAGAAAAAAGAAAAAAAAGAAAAGAAAAGAAAAGAAGATACATAAGACGCAGTCTAGTCATCCTTGCTTCCAAGGAGCACTCTGGTTGCACTTCTTCTACGACAGATCTGTTAGTTCTTTTGGAAGTCCATGGTATATTCAATACTTGTCTCCAAAACTATAATTCAAAAGCATTAATTCTTCTCCTGTCTCTCTTATTCAATGTCCAGCTTTCACAACCATATAATATGCTGAAAATAAAATACCATGACATGAGTCAGGTGCACCTTCATCTTCAATGTGACATCTTTACTTTTCAATACTTTATAGGGGTCTTTCACAATAGCTTTTCCCAATACAAAACCTCTTTTGGTATCTTGACTGCTGCTTCCAAGGAGGTTAATTGTAGAATCAAGTAAAGCAAAATCTTGGACAACATCAATCTTTTCTCCATTTATCATGAAGTTGCTTAATGACCTAGTTGTAAGGATTTTTGTTTTGTTGATGTTGAGGCACAAACCATACTGAAGGTTGTGTTCTTTGATCATCAGTAAATGTTTCAAATCCTCTTTACCTTCAGCAAGCTGAGTTGTGTTATTTGCATAATGCAGGTTGTTAATGAGTTTTCCTCCAATCATGATGCCGTATTCTTCATAAATTCCAGCTTCTCAGATTATTTGCTCAGCATAGAGATTAAAGAGGTATGGTGAACAATATGTCCCTGATGCAATTTTCTCAACTTTAAATCAGGCAGTGTTTCCTTTTTGTGTTTAAATGACGACTGCTGCCTGGCCCATGTGACAGTTTCCTCGTGCATACAACTAAGTGCTCTGGTATTCCCTTTCTTTGCAATGTTATCCATACATTGTTATGATGCACAAAGTCAAATGTCTTTGCATAGTCAATAAAACATACACAGACATCTCTGGTATTCTCTGCCTTTAGCTAATATCTATCTGACATCAGCAATGATGTCCTTGATTCCATGCTCTCTTCTGAATCCAGCTTAATGTTCCAGCAGTTCCTTGTCTATATACTGCAGCAATTGCTTTTGAGTGATCTTTAGCAAAATTTTGCTCGCATGTGATATTCATGGTATCATTCAATAGTTTCTGCATTCGGCTAGATTCCCTTTCTTGGAAATAGGCACAAATATGCATCTCTTCCAGTCAGTCAGCCAGGTAGCTGTTTTCCAAATCTCTTAGCATAAACACGTTAGTACCCCCTGTGCTTCATCTGTTTCTTGAAACATTTCTATTGGTATTTTATCAATTCCGGGAGCCTTGTGTTTCACCAATTTGTTCAAGGCAGCTCCCACTTTGTCCTTCAGTACCATTTGTTCCTGATCATATGCAACCTCTTAAACTGGTTGGTCATCCACCAATTCCCATTATAATGACTCTGTGTGTTCCTTCCACCTTCCTTTGATGTTTCTTGTATTGTTTAATGTTTTTCCTTTAGAATCTTTCACTATTGCCACTGGAGGCTTGAATTTTTTCTTTAATTCCTTAAGCCTGAGAAAAATAGAGCATATTCTTCCCTTTTGGTTTTCTATATCCAGCTATTTGCACGAGTTGTTGTAATATTTGATTTTGCCTTCTTGAACTGCCCTTTGAAATTTTCTGTTTACTTCCTTAACTTCATCATGTCATCCTTTTACTTTAGCTGCTTGATGTTCAAGGGCAAGTTTCAGAGTCTCTTTTGACATGTAATTTGGTCTTTTCTTTTTTTCATGCCTTTTAAATACCCTTTCACTTTCTTCATGAATTATGTCTTTGATGTCATGCCACATCTTGTTTGGTCTTCTATCATTAGTGTCTAATGCATCAATCCTATTCTTGGGGTGGTCTCTGAACCCAAGTGGGATATACTCAAGGTCATACTTTGGTTCTTGTACACTTGTTCTAATTTTCTTTAGTTTCAGTTTGAACCTGCATATGAGCAGTTGATGGTCTGACCCATAATCAGCACCTGGTCTTGTTCTGACATTTGATGTTGAGCCTTTTCATTGTCTCTCTCCACAAATATAGTCAATTTTGCTCCTGAATGTTCCACCTGGTGAATTCCATGTGTAAAGTCACCATTTATAATGGTGAAGAAATGTATTTGCAATGAAAGGTCATTGGTCTGACAAAATTCTATCATGCATTCTCCAGCATTGCTTCTGTCACCAAGGCCACATTTTCCACCAACCGAGTCACCTGATTTTCATAAAGTATTATAAGGAGTAGACATTTCATGTGCTCTAAATTTTTCTGAAGCATTTTTATATATCTTTCAAAAGCCAAGTACATTTTCTTCAGAAGTTTTCTGTGAACAAAGAACGCTTCCTAAAGCCTCTGAATATACTTCCCATAGCTGGGCATGGTAGCACATGCCTGTAGTCCCAGTGACTTGGGAGGCAGAGGCAGGATGATTGCAAGTCTGAGGCTAGAGACAGCCTGAGTAACTTAGTGAGACCTTGTCTTAGAAAAAAAATTTAAAAGGGGATGGGATTGCAGCTCAGTGGTAGAGTGTTTATAAAGTTTGTGTGAGGTCCTAGTTTCAGCTCCCCTCCTCAGTTACTAGAAAAATGTATGTACCTATTGTGGTTGTTGTTGTTGTTGTTGTTGTTAGGTGACATCAAGACAGGTCTGACTTATAGCAACCCTATGTGCAACAGAATGAAACACTATTCAGTACTGTGCCATGCCCAGTACTATGTCAGTGTTATTGTTGGTAGGTATCATCGAGTTGGTATTGGACTCATAGCAACTCTACATACAATAGACGAAACACTATTATCATGTTTTTCTGCTATGCACAGGTTTTTTTAATGGCTGATTATTTTGAGAGTAGGGTGTCAGTTCCTTCTCCCAAGCCTACAGCACCCAGTATTCCCAAGTGGTCTCCCATCCAAGGACTTACCAGGATGGACTCTTCTTAGTTTCCAAGATCAGATAGGATCTGAAATGAGGGTGGTATGGCTGTAGACTTGTGCACATGTGTGTGTGTGTGTGTGTATATATATATATATATATATATATATATATATATATATATATAGAGAGAGAGAGAGAGAGAGAGAGAGAGAGTGTGTGTGTGTGTGTGTGTGTGTGTGTCCCATATGTCTGTCAGCTTGTCATGCTGTGGGAGCTTTCATATTGGTCTGATAATGAAATCTGTGCCATCAGTATTTCAGATACCAGCAGGGCCTAGACATGTTTAAGCTGAACTTTCAGACTTAGACAGACTAAGCAGAAGGACCCATCAACCTATTCCCAAAACAATCAACCATGGAAAACTCTATGAATAGCAGAGAAGCACTGACATAGTGCTGGTTATGGTAGTGTCAGGTAGTTTTTCTTTGTACATAGGGTCACTATGAGTCAGACCCAACTCAACAGCAAATAACAATAACCTAGCACAACAAATATATATATATATATATATATATATATATATATATACCTAATAATGTGCTGAAGAAAATGTTGAACTAGCTACACCATTTGGTTGATGTCAAAATAGGGTATTGCTCCCCATGGAAATGAAGACAGCAGGGTTGGCTGACTTAACCTATCTCATGTGAGAAGCTGGGACAGCAAGAGAGACATCTGTGGATAGGCAGCTACAGGTGGGAAAGGGAGGCAATAGCAGGCTTTGTTCCCTTGATGGAAAGTGTTGAGGCTCTGACCAGATGTGCTAACGTATTGCATTTGATGTACAAAAGAAAGTGCAGAGTTGCACTTTGGGCCTAAGCAATCCCTAACCAAAAATGTGCTCCAGTTGGCTAGGTGGCTCACATCTCTAATCCAAGCTATGCAGGAAGTGTGGAGGCAGGAAGATTACAGGTTCAAGGCCAGAGACAACCTGCATAATTTAGCGAGACCTTGTATCAAGATACATGAGCTGGGGATACAGCCCATTGGAAGAGCACTTGCAAAGTATAAGTGAAGCCCTAGATTCAATCCCCAGGTACCATCAAAAGTGGTGGTGGGGGGCTCCAGTGGATGTCAAGTTTTAGTCCTTACAGTTTGTTAGTCCTCCATTCTTGGGGCACTAGTGAGCAAGCCCAGCAGAGAAAGGGCTCCATCTAGCATTTCTTAATGTGAGGAGTGGCACCAAAATCCTCCTCTCTGTGTCTTTAGGAGACAAGGAGAAGAGATAACTCATGACAACTTGTGAAAGACTCCTAGAAATACATGACTCAGGAATGAAGGGATAGGAATGGAATGGGGTGAAATATTTTATAAGCATTCACATATAGAATCAAGACGCAGCAAAACAAATATACAGCATGATAAGTCAAGGGGAATCTGTCATTTCCTTGAGGAGCATGTATACTCTTTTGTTATTAACAGCCCTTAATTAATGAATTTACTTAGTAGAATATTAGAAAATACAGACCAGAAAAATAAAAACTGACCAGACAGTGTGGTGCATACCTACAGTGGCAGCTACTCCTGGAACTAAGGTAGGAGCATCTGTTGAGCCAGGAATTTAAGATAGAATTGGCCAACATAGCAAGACTCTATCAAAAAAAAATTTTTTTTCTTAACACTTTAGTGATATATACCTTTTTAATTGTTTCTCTACTTTTTAACTAAATAAACCCATACATACCATGTATGCTGTTTTGTGACCTGCTTTTATCAACCAATTATGTCCACTAATTTCTTTCAATACATTTTTGTTTCATCTAATATACACTATGTGTTCAGCCATACCACCCTGGCATCCAATCCCATCTGATTTTGGAAGCTAAGCAAGGTCTGACCTCGTTAGTCTTTGGGTGGGAGACCACCTGGGAATATTGGGTACTGTAGGTTGGGAGAAGGATCCAGCAGCCCACTCCCCAAACAGTCAGCCATCAAAAACCCTATGAATAGCAGAAGAGCACTGTCATAGTGCCGGGCATGGCAGTGTCAGATAGTGTTTCTTTCTTTGGTACATAGGGTTGTTGAGTCATATCTAACTCAACAGCACCTAACAACAATAATATACATGATATATCTACAGTGTGCATTTATAAAATTTCTTAA
>VMDO01006032.1:0-104761 GCA_007922755.1 Pedetes capensis | reverse complement strand
ATTAGCACTTGGCTCCAGCATATTGTCACCATTCCAACCAGAAATTGGCACAAATGCTACTGTGTCAGGGTTGTAGCCAATTTTCTTAATGTAGGTGCTGACTTCCTTAACGATTTCCTCGTATCTCTTCTGACTGTAGGGTGGCTCAGTGGAATCCATTTTGTTAACGCCAACGATTAGTTGTTTCACACCCAGGGTGTAAGCCAGAAGCGCATGCTCACGGGTCTGCCCATTTTTGGAGATGCCAGCTTCAAATTCACCAACACCAGCAGCAACAATCAGGACAGCACAGTCAGCCTTTGGGGAAGAGGACATACCCAGTTAATGAAAACTCTTCAGAGGAAACACCTTTCCCTCTTTAAAAACCAGCCCAGTTATTTCAAGAGCTTTTAATTTCACAAACCTGAGATGTGCCTGTAATCATGTTTTTGATAAAGTCTCTGTGTCCTGGGGCATCGATGATAGTCACGTAATACTTGCTGGTCTCAAATTTCCACAGGGAGATGTCAATTGTGATACCACGCTCACGCTCAGCTTTCAGTTTATCCAAGACCCAGGCGTACTTGAAGGAACCCTTTCCCATCTGTAATGGTTGAGAGTGAGGACATGGTTACCTCTATCTTCAAACTCCCAACTCAACTTGGCAGGCATAAGGTTCCACAACTGCTAGGTTTATATATTTGACCTTATGCTGTCAATATATTTACATAGCTAAGGGATTAAAAAGCAGACTTGTTGGTTCTGGTTATATAAGATTCTAACCTACTTTTTAGGAAATTTATCTCCCTTTAAGTTTCTGCTGACCAACAGTTTAGCCTAGGCTATCTTTTCCCTTTGGGCTACTGTACTTGCCTCAGCAGCCTCCTTCTCAAATTTTTCAATGGTTCTTTTGTCGATGCCACCACATTTGTAGATCAAATGGCCAGTAGTGGTGGACTTGCCCGAATCTACGTGTCCAATGACAACGATGTTGATATGAGTCTTTTCCTTCCCCATTTTGGCTTCGATTTATCGGTGGTTTTCACGACACCTAAAATGGCAATTAAAAACTGTTTAAACCACTGTCTGGGAGGCTTGAGAATAAGCCATCATCCCACTTCAAAAGGGCAAATTCCAAGGAGAATTACATCGAGTGCCAAGCTGGCCTCACTCTTCAATCTCCACCCACAAGTATGAGTAAACTCCATCGCATAAAATTCTCCTCCCCGCCCCCCGGCCAAAGGCGGCCGTGTTCCAAAGGTTGTGAGGAGTAATCGCGACCGGGGGCGCCTGCTTTACCGTGGGGTCATAGGAAGCAGCGGTCCGGGAGGAAAAGGCCCTTTTCCTTTGTGTGGGTGACTCAGCCGCCCGCTCTCCCGGGCCGCCGCGTCCTCCATTTTGAGCTCCCTGCAACAGGGCCCGGGAGCGGCCATCTTTCTGCGCACGCAACTGGTGCCGAGCTGGCCGGCCTTGCCGCCCGCGGTGGAGCGGCCACAGCGACACGAGACCGGGCCCAAGGGGTCCCCGGTCCGCCCCACAAAATTCACACCTATCCGACTTCTCGGCCCCGCCTCGCCTCGGCGAGGCCGCGCCGGACATGTGCGCCGGGCCCCGCCGCCACCCTCCGCGAGGCTCCGCGACCCGGCCCAGGAGCGCGTGGACATCCTGCCCGACACCCGCGAACCATCGCGGCAGGGGAAGACGTCGGAGCTGCTCGTTTGCCAACTTAAATCGCTAGAAGCCAAGCGGGACAGCGAGGCAGGCGCGAAGGTGCCACCGGACTCGCACGCGGCGGTCTGGGCACCGAAGCCAGGCCTCAAACCAAGCACGAGGCGAACGGGCTCGGGAAACGGAGCAAGGCCTCGAACTCTCCCACCCCCCACAACCCGAAATTCGGGGCCAAGAACCTCGCAAGGGGGCCCGGCAGCATAGCGGTGGATAAAAGCACGCAGGGACCTCAGCCAGCCCAAGGAACGGCAGCCAGGCCCGCGGAGCCACACCCGGCACTCACCTGCGTCCTGACGGCAAACCCGTTGCGAAAAAGAACGTCCAGGGCGACTACGGCACTTATATACGGTTCTCCCCCACCCTCTGGATGAGGGCGGAGCCAGCACACGACACCACTTTCCCAGCTTACCCCGCGCCGCCTCCACTAGGCACTGGTTCAATTGCAGTCCCCTCCTCCCCCAATTCCCGGGGCCTCTGGGCGTTGTACACTCTGCCCACTGACCCGCACCCAGCTCCTCGCGCATGCTCCTCCCGCCCCGATGACGACAACAGCTAGAGGCGAGGGGGCGGGGACACGGCGATCCCTCGCTTCTGGGTTAGTGGGAGATTAACGACGGTCCCTGGGATTCCCTGAGGCAAAGGCGAGTTCCCCTTTTATTTGAATTACTCTCCGCACCAGCAGGGGATGGAGCGGGGAGGAGGAGACGCGGAAGGGCTCCCAGAATCTTCCCTTTACCATTTCGGGCTTAGTCGCGAAGGTTGTATGGAGATTGTATCCCTTCACCCTGCAATCCACCTGCTGTCTTCAGCCTTGCCGTCTCGCTCGCCTGACACAAACCCCCAGAGCCTCTTCCTCTGCCGGTTGCACCCTGGTTTCCGGCTGGCTCCTCCGTCAGAAGAGGAGTACACGGCCCCAGGACCCCGAGGGGCTGGGGACGCCTTCTCGCCCCAAGAACCCAAGAAGAGTTCGGCTCGGCGGCCTTGAGCGCGATGAATCCGTGCCGGAGCTGGTATTTTGGTTTGTTCCATTCAAAGCCAGCTGCTTTTATGGAATCCAACAACAGAATGCACTTCATCCCCCGGGGTACCCTACATATCTGTTTCAGTTTAGAATAGACCGGTTAGCTTTACTTCTAGGCTTCTTGCGTTCAAAAGACCCTGAGTGTGTGTGGACTGTCTACTCTCGTGGTACATTTTTTAAAGCGTACAGTCATTTGATTTGCTAGCATGAGAAATCCGAAAAGAATCTTTCAAATTAAGTCTTTCCACATGATCTCATGGTAGAGACTAAGATCTACAGCATCAGCAAGCTTATCCATCGGGTATCCTATCCTTAACACTTGCTATGAAATCACTGCTTCTCAAAAATGGCCTTTTCAAATAAATGTCTTTATTTTCTGCCAGCGTATTCTTTGTAACTACGTTTTGTCATAATCCATTGAAAGATTGGACGAAGCTTGGCTTTTCCGAGTTGGGGACGGGGCGGGGGCGAGGAGTGGGGGGTTGGGGGGCGTTTGAGATGGGAGTCTAACTAGATTGTCCAGGATGGTATTAAACTGAACTTCTGTCATTCTCCTACTTCAGCCTCGCAAGTAACTTGGACTACAGTTGGACCATTTGGCCTTTTTGGATGGTTGTCAAGACAGATCCAGGAAAATGTCCCTCTGAGTCTTTTTGTTGTTTTGGTTTTTTAATGCTTGGAAATTGAAAAAAAAAATTACTTTTTAGTGAGGTGCTAGGGATCAAACCCAGGGCTACATGTATGTTAGGCAAGCACTTTGCTACTGAACTACATCTCCAGCCCTAAGAACATTTATTTATTTATTTATTTATTTGCGGTACTAGGGGTTGAACCCAGGGCTTTGTGCCTGCATGCTTTGCAAGTGCTGAACCACTGAGCTGCACTTCCACCCCATTTTTTAACTTTTTGTGAGGCAAGGTCTCACCAAATTACGCAGACTGCCTCTGGTTTTGAACTTGCAATCCTCCTGCTTCCACCTCCCAAACCCATGGGATTACAGGCGTGCGCGGCCACCATGCTGGGCAAGAACATTTATTTTTAATAACCTAACTACTGGATCGCCTGCAGCTGTAGCCCTGTGGCATCTGATCCGGTCAGATCTCAGAAGCTAAGCAGGGTCGGCCCTGGTTAGTACCTGGATGGGAGACCGCCTGGGAACACCGGAAGCTGTAGGCTTGGGAGAAGGACCTGGCAACCCCCTCCCAAAAATCAATATGCCATTGAAAACCCTATGAACAGCAAAGAAGCACTGACAATAGTGTTTCCCCTGTTGTACAGAGGGTCGCTATGAGTCGGATACCGACCCGAAGGCACCTAACAACAACTACTGGATCATTATGTCTTTCTTCCAAGTGTAGAACATCACTGCCAACCTAACCTATTAACAAGTATTTGAGAACCTTCTGTGTGTCCAGTGTTAAGTGAAGCACTATACAATGTACCAAAGAAATTTCCTTCTGGAGAAGAACCCACAATCAAATTAAAAGAGCACAACCAACACATAAAACAATTGGAAAGCAGTTAAAGCAAACTTATATTTTGCTTATTTGCTTTCTAATTCATTGTAGAATACAGATCTAGTCCTAGCTTTCAGATATTTTTCATAATCCAAACACTTTTTAAGTGAAAAATGTCTTTTGGAATAGGCTTCCTAGTTCTTCTTTTACCACTCCTTATAGATATAACTTTTTTTTTTTTTTTTCTAAAAGTTCCTTTATGGGTACAGAAAACTGTAAAAGAATACAATCTCCAAGTGACCCAGATGATTGAAAGTTCAAATTTACTCCGATCTCAAATAGAAAATAAATGGCAGCCTTTAACCATTGGGGTCATGGAAATTTGGTATGATTAAAATGCCTTTTAATCACACAATTATAGCAGCTGAGCCATAGCTAATTAACTCTTTGGTCTCTGTTATTAGAAAAAATCTATGCTATGACTTTCACTGCCAGACTGCATCATAATGCATATTTTAGGGTCAGATTGTTGTTGTTATTATGTGCCATTGAGTCAGTAAAATAAAAATGTTTTAAGTGGCTGGGTAAAGACACTTTTTTTTAAAGCAAAAGGTGCTAAGGTATTCCTGAATATGTGATACTTTAAAAATCAAATTATATGTAACTTAGCTGCACATTTTAGTCTATTTTCTCAGTACACGGTTGCATATTCTCTACCCCAGCATGTGCTATGGAGGTATAAAAAGTGAACAGACATGTCTAAATCACAAACAAGCAATTTTATAAAAACTAACAAGCCCCACGATGTAACAATGAACTTGTTTCCCTCTTGAGGCACACTGGATATGTGAATGAGGTTCATTTTATTCACCATGGGAGAAAAATCTTCCTTCTTGTGAGGAGAGATGGGAAAATGTCTACATCAAGCTCAAAGTCACATGTTAAAGAAAAAGTGACTTACTCCAGGTGACAGGAGATGCTTTGGAAGCATGTTTGGTTGACACCTTTAGAACGCTAGAATGTTTATTTTGGTGGGCTCCATCAAGTTAGAAAGGGGTAGAAACGTGGGGGTGTGAGGTCTGACCACAACTGTGTTCTTAGCGGTGGGAGTAGTACAAGATTAAGAAGTGTGGCCTAGAGAGCCAGGACTATTCTTTCTGTTGTTTATAGCCACCAACCATCATTGTGAAAAGTTACAGGCTAGGAAGCCAAAACAAACAAACAAAAAAATTTATTTTAATATAAGAGCTCAATACAATGAAATAAGTTCTACAATCCTTCCTGATTGCTCATCTAACTCCAATTTAGAGAAGTTTACCCCCAAATCACCAGTAGGACATGCCAAGAATGGCCCCCAGTGGTTTCATGGAAGATCTGACACTCTTAAGGCTGGCTCCAAGACTGGGGTTCCTTCTGGGAACTGAAGTTGTGTATTATCTGTGGCTGTGTTAATTTTTGTTTTTGTGTGTTTGTTTCTACAACGAAGCTTAACTTGAGAGATAAAAAATTGAAATATCACACCCCCAAGTATATACATAACTTCACACCATATCCATAAGAACATATATAACCTTATACATCCTTAAGGAGAGGTTAATTGCATAATGCAAGGATGGCAAATTGGTGGCCCTCAGGCTCACCCTAACGTTCTTTCTGGCCTATTTGGTGTTTTGGACATTTCTAAATTTTTTTGTTTAAAAATTAGTGAGTTTCACTTTTTAAAATAATTCTGATTTCCATCCTCTTCCTCTGTTTTATAGATATAACTTTCTAAAATCAGGTTTCTTTATTCCTTTATTAGGAAATTTCTAGCCTTCTCATTTCATTACTTTGATAATTTTATTCAAACAATCTAGGACAAGTCAAGTTTTTCCAGAAAGATATATAACTAATCTTTTTCTATCCACAAAAGCCTTTTCTGTGAAGCCCATATTACTGCCTTCCTTCCTTTCATAAATTCTTTTTTCACATCGAATTTTTCTAGTACTCTTAGTCAATATGTAGAATATATCTTGATCCCATAATCCCTGTTTTTAATAAGAGAAAGTTGGGAGAAGGACCTGGCAACCCCCTCCCAAAAGTCAATCTGCCATTGAAAACCCTATGAACAGCAGAGAAGCACTGCCAATAGTGTTTCCCCTGTTGTACAGAGGGTCGCTATGAGTCGGATACCGACTCGATGGAACCTAACAAAAACAATAAGAGAAAGAGGTAAAGTACTAATGAAAATTAAACACTAGCAATAGAAGAATGCAAATACCTCATTTATTTCCTTGGAAACATTGGTTAGTGACTCTTTGGAACTAGATTCCCACAATCAATCATATTAGTATATCACAGTAATGTTAACTGCACAGTCATTACAGATTAAGATTAGGGTGCCACACTGACATAATCCATACTTCCTTTAACAGTGTATGCCTCAGATGGCTTAGGTTTGTACTTTCTTGGATATAATACCAAGGCACATATTTTAATGGCAAACTTTTGAGAATGTAAACGAATGGTTATTTAATGACATGAGAAGGAAGCAAAGACTGAATGTTAAATATTTGAAAGTTTTACTTGGGATCCAGAATCATAGCTAATATATATAATCTAAGAAAGAAAAGTTAAAATGCAAGTAAATGTTAGACTGAGTGTGGTGGTACACACCTATAATCTCAGCTATCTGGGAGGCTGAGGCAGGAGGATCATAAATTCAAGGCCTCTTTGCACAACTTAATGAGACTCTGTTTCAAAATTAAGGGCTGGAGATGTAGCTCAGTGGGAGAGTGGCTACCCCACCCAAGGCCCTTGGTTCAGTCTTAAATACTGGGGGTTGTTGTTGTTAGGTGCCATGGAGCCCAGATCCAACTCTTAGTGACTCTACCTACAACATGTCAAACAGTATTGTTACTGCTTCTCTGCTATTCATAGAGTTTCCAATGGCAGATTTTTTTTTTTTGGGGGGGGGGGGTTTGGAGTGGTTGCCAGGTCCTTCTTCCAAGCTTACAGCAACTGGTGTTCCCAGGCGGGTACCAGGTCTGACCCTGCTTAGCTTCTGAGATCTGACCACATCAAATGCCACAATGATACCGCTTCAGGGAAGTGCTGGAGGTAGGGGGTGTATATTGGTAAGAAAGAAAAGTTTCAAGGATAATTTTAGTAAAATATAAATGAGAAAAATATTTGCAAAATATGCACAATTTATTGAAATGTGACATTGCAAATGTAAAAACTTCTATATAATCCTAAAATTGTAATAACTGTAGATGTCAGCTCTCAGTTGCATTACTCTGAAAACATGGACATACATATAATTTAAACTGGGATTGGTAGGGCGGTATGTGTATTCAGCACCACGTTGAAATTCTTTATGGGATTAGATCAGACATTTCCACAGTTTATAAAAAATTCCACCTCCTGATTCAAATGTGACCTAAACCTTTTCCTAGTACCTCAACCTTAGTACTTAGGATGGTTTTTAAAAAATCCACATTATAAATATAATTAAAGTAATAAAATAGCTGAAAAGTGTTCACAATACAAAAATAATGGCAACCAAGTTTTCATTATTATCCCCAGAAAGAAAGAAAGGAAAAAAAATTAAATATGATTCCAAATCTATCCCAGAGTGCAGGCAAGTTTTTCCCAAACCCCTGTAGTTGCAGGTAGGAATACATACACTTTATAGATGCCTGACGGGCTGGGATTTAGCTCAGTGGGTAGAGCGCTGCGCTGCAGTCTCTGAGGTCCTGAGTTCAATTCTCAGCACCGCAGAAATGGGAGAAGGGCCTGGCAATCCACTCCCAAGGCAATCCCGAAAACCCTATGAGGGTGATTATGAGTCGGATACCGACTCGATGGCACCTAACAACAACATAAATTCCTGACAGTGCTTTTTAAGGTACCACCTAAGGAACAGGAATATCACGCATGAATCTTTGATTTATATCTAAGCAACCGACTGCACACCACCGACTGAGCCTTTTTAATGTTAAGATAATGGCCAGGACTTTGTGCGAAGGAAATCTCTATTCTTGTGCTTAAAAGCCAGTATCTTCGAGGCCATCGGAGTCAAACTATTGTGCGTTTAAGGTAAACACATTGGCCACCAGCATATTCTCAGTGCAGAGCTCACATTTGTGTTTTCGGTCGGGGCGGGGCTGGTGGTGGGGGCGGAGCAGGAGGGGAATGCGGCCACTTGGGGAAGCCCTGCGAGGCTGGGAACGCACCCGGCTTCAGAGAAACGGAGGCTGGGGCGGTGCCCACAGAGCACGGCGCGGGGCGGTCCTCTCACGGAGCAGACCCAGCGCGTCTCCAGCGCTCCTACACCTGTGCGCCCGGCTGGCCTCCACTGGCTGACCGCCGAGCCCTTGGGATTCGCAGGCTTCAGTCTCCAAAGCGCGCGGTCACCAGAGCCGGCCACTCGACACACCCCCACCTTGAGGTCACTTTCTTCCGCACTCAGACTGCGGAAGAAACGGCCCAGCAGGAGGCCAAAGACCCAACTGCCTCACCTCCAAAACACCGAAGCGAATGTTAGGGTTTTTTTGGGTTTTTTTCTTAATCCCTTTTCCCCAGATCCAATGTTTTGAGTATAACCTTAACGCATTTCCACTTTTCCATACACCGTTTTACAGCGGATACAGTAGTTTTTTTGTTTTGTTTACAAACTTAAATGCTAAAAAGTAACATTGTTGATGTGTGTTTTGGTTTATAAACTGAAGTACTTTACTTGATATTTTCCTTAAACCTGCTCATATCACTTAGAAAGACAAGTTTAAAATTATAAACCCGGCGCGGTGGTGCACGCCTGTAATCCCAGCGGCTCGGGAGGCAGAGGCGGGAAGATCGCAAATTCAAGACCTGAGGCAGTCTGTGTAATTTAGAGAGACCCTGTCTCAGAAAATAAAAAACCTACAAAATGGACTGGGGGTGCAGCTCAGTGGTTCAAGCCCTGGGTTCAACCCCTAGTACCGGAAAAAAAAGAAAAGAAAAGAAAAGAAAGAAAGACAAGTTTAAAATTGTAAGGAAACTTCAGCGTGCCCTTTTCGGGAGAAACACAGGATTTTAGTTATTTACATAATAAAAAGGTGAACAGTAATTTTTGTTATATAATTGTTATTCACCAAACATCTTTCAGTATTAGCTAGTCATTCTGCTATTCGCCATAATTTAAAGCAGCTTTAAGTAATTAAATTTTACTACTGCTTTTCACGTTTTCATCTTGCATATGCCAATTGAAAATGAGGTGGCTTTTGTTTTTTATTTTATGTTTTTTTGTTGATGTTGTTGTTGGTGGTGGTGGTGCTGTGTCTTGTTGCCTTGTTTTTTAGAGATACTTTTATGTAGTCTACGCTGCCCTGGAACTCTTTTTTTTTTGTACTGGAAAGGGGGGTTGAACCCAGGGTCTCTGTGTACTTTGCAAGCACTCTACCTTTTTTTTTTTTTTTTTATCTTGAGACTAAATTATGGCTGCCTCTGGCCTCAAACCTGCGATTCTCCTGCCTGCACCTCCCCAGTTAAGATTACAGTGTGGGCCACTGCATCAGGCTCTGGCCTGGAACTCTTAATGGTCCTGCCTTGCCTCCCAAGTGCTGGGATTACAGGCTTTCACTGCCATGCCAGGTTAAAAATGATTTTTGTTTTAAATTGTTGATATTAGGTGCCATCAAGTTGGTGTTCCACTCATAGCAACCCTATGTATAGCAGGTGAAACACTATTGTCAGTGCTTCTCTGCTATTCATAGGATTTTCAATGGCGGATTGCTTTTTGGGAGTGGGTTGCTGGGTCCTTCTCCCAAATCTACAGCACCTGATATTCCCAGGTGGTCTCCCATCCAAGTACTAACCAGACTCGACCCAGCTTAGCTTTTGAGATCTGACAGGATCAGACACCACAGTGGTACAGCTGCAAGCTTAAAAAATTGTTGTAGATAGGTGCTGTCATAGAGACCCTACATACTACAGGACAAACAGTATTGTTATTGCTTCTCTGCTATTCATAAGGTTTTCAATGGCAGATTGTTTTGGGGGAGTGGGTTGCCTGGTCCTTGTGCCATTGAGTAGGTATCTGACTCGTAGCAACTCTATGTACAACAGGTGAAACACTATTGCCAATGCTTCTCTGCTATTCACAGGGTTCTCAATAGCAGATTGCTTTTTGGGAGTAGGCTGCCATGTCCTTCTCCCAAGCCTACAGCACCTGGTGTTCCCAGGTGGTCTCCCATCCAAGTACTAAACAGGCGTGGGCCTGCTTAGCTTCCAAGATCTGACGGGACCAGAAGCCACAGGGCTATGGCTGCAGGTTAAAAAAATTAGGACATAAACCGGGTGCAGTGGGGCACACCTGTAATCCCAGCAGTTCAGGAGGCGGAGACAGGAGGATTGCAAGTTCGAGACCAGAGGCAGTTTGCATGACCTAGTGAGACCCTGTCTCAAAAAAAAAAAAAAAAAAAAAAAAAAAAAAAAAAAAAAAAGGACATATTAATTGTACAAAATAATGGGTTTCATTACATTGTTTCCACATGTGTATATTGCATACTTTGATCATACCCCTCCCATGCTCCTCTTGAAAAATGATTTTTTTTTTTTTTTTTAGTACTGGGGGTTGAACCCAGGGCCTTGCGCCTGCATGCTCTGCAAGTGTTGGACCACTGAGCTGCACCCCCGGCCCATTTTTCTTTTACTTTTTGAGACAGGGTCTCCCTAAATTACACAGACTGGCTCTCCTCTCGAACCTGCAATCCTCCCACCTCCGTCTCTGGAGCCACTGGAATTACAGGACTGCACCACTACACCCGGTGAAAAATTATTTTTGAAAGACTATTTAAGAACATGATTAAACCAAGGAATTATTTGGACTGAAAAACCAAATAACATGTCCCTTGTGTGGCAGGCACTATCCTAATATTTGAAGTATCTCTTGAAATTATATGCTGAACAAATAATCTGAGAAGCTGGGCTTTATGAGGAAGAATGTGGCATCAGGGTTGGAGGAAGATTCATTAACAACTTGCATTATGCAGATGGCACAACTCTGCTTGCTGAAAGTGAAGAAGATTTAAAACATTTACTCATGAAGATCAAAGATCATAGCCTTCAGTATGGGTTGCAATTAAACATCAACAACAAAAAAATCCTTACAACTGGGTCAGCATGCAACTTCACAATAAATGAAGAAAAGATTGAGGTTGTCCAAAATTTTGCTCTTGGCTCTATAATCAACACCCGTAGAAGCAGCAGTCAAGAAATCAAAAGACTCATTGCTTTGACAAAAAGCTGTTGCAAAAGACCTCTTTAAAGTGTTGAAAAGTAAAGATGTCACACTGAAGGCGAAGGTGTGCCTGACTCATGGCATGGTATTTTCTGTTGCATCATGTGCCCATAAAAAAGCTGGACGGTAAATAAGGGAGACAGGAGAAGAATTGACGCTTTTGAATTATGGTGCTGGAGACGTCTATTAAATATACCATGGAGTGCCAAGAGGACCAACAGATCTGTCCTAGAAGAAGTGCAATCAGAGTGCTCCTTAGAAGCAAGAATGGCCAAGACTGTGTCTTACATATTTCAGACATGTAGTCAGGAGAGAGCAATCCCTGGAGAAAGACATCATGTTTGGGAAAGTAGCAGGTCAACGAAAAAAAGGAAAACCCTCCACCAGATGGATTGACATAGTGGTTGCAACAATGGGCATAACATAAATAAGACATAAATAAATAAAACATAAATAAGATTATGAGCCTGGCACAGAATTGGGAAGTGTTTCAATCTGCTATACATAGGGTCGCTATGAGTCGGACTCGATGGCACCTAACAACAACAACAACCCACATTTTATAGATGGAGAATCTATAAGCAACAGATGGTTTATGCATAACAAGCAAATACAGACATTTTGGGGGTGGGGTGCTGGAGGAGGCAGGGCTTGCACATAGTTTGCAAGCACTGTACCACCGAGCCACAACCCCAGCACCTTTTTTGTTTTTTATCTTGAGACAAAATCTTGCGAAATTATGCTGGGACTACAGGCATGTGCCATCGAATGCAGTTTAGACATTCTTTTTTAACATTTTACTTTTTTCAAATGGTGAAATACAATATAACACCTTGCTTTTTTCACTTTATACATCTTGGCAATCTGTTCTTACAAGCCTAGTAAGGCCTAGCAGAGAAGTGGAATCCCTGTGATCTGACCAGAAAGCTCATTCTAATCCCTACCAACAGGTGTAGGCAGCCTAGTATAATAAAAACTGCATTGGCCTTGTTGTTTTTAGGTGCCACGAGGGTCTTCCTTTTTTTCATTGACCCACAAACTCTCCCAAACATGCCTTCTCCAGGGATTGGACCCTCCTAACAAGAGCTGCACTGCTAGGACACATCTGCTGGTTCTTTTGGCAGTGCATGGTATATTCAATATTCATCTCCAGCACCATAATTCAAAAGCATCAATTCTTCTCCTGTCTCCCTTATTTACCGTCCAGCTTTTTTACAAGCACATGATGCAACAGAAAATACCATGCCATGAGTCAGAGCCACCTTCGCCTTCAGTGTGACATCTTTACTTTTCAACACTTTAAAGAGGTCTTTTGCAACAGCTTTTGTCAATGCAACGAGTCTTTTGATTTCTTGACTGCTGCTTCCATGGGTGTTGATTGTAGAACCAAGTAAAACAAAATCTTGGGCAACCTCAATCTTTTCTCATTTATCATGAAGTTGCCTATTGACCCAGTTACAAGGATTTTTGTTTCCTTGATGTTGAGGTGCAATCCATACTGGAGGCTATGTTGTTTGATCTTCATCAGTACATGTTTCACACCCTCTTCACTTTCAGCAAGTATGCACTGGCCTGGGTGTCAGAAAATCAGGGATTCAGTCCATACTCTTCTTACAGACTTTGTGACAGACAGCAGTTCTGAGTCTCTCACTGTGCATCTGTGAAAATTGCTCACTATTCATACTTAGCATCATGCTCTGAAGTTCTAATATGTAATGATGTTAAAATACATGGGGACACTAATTAGCTCCTGAAAATAATGTATCTACAGCCTTCTTGAAAAGTCCTTGCCGAGCCGGGCGTGGTGGCGCACACCTGTAATCCCAGTGGCTCAGGAGGTGGAGGCAGGAGGATCGCAAGTTCGAAACCAGAGGCCGTCTGTGTAATTTAGCGAGACCCTGTCTCAAAAAAGTAAAGAAAAACTGGGCTGGGGGTGCAGCTCAGTGGTCCAGCACTTGCAGAGCATGCAGGCGCAAGGCCCTGGGTTCAACCCCCAGTACCGCAAAAAAAAAAAAAAAAAAAAAAAGTCCTTGCCCTTAATTGGCATGCCTTATGGCACCAACTTGAGTCGGTAGAGAAAATAAACTCATTGATATCTTCTTAATTATAAACATTTAAAAATAGGTAATATGTAGTAAAAAAAAAAAAACTATGCAGATTTCACAGTGAAATCTTACTCTTTTTTGCAGTTTAAAAGTCTGAAGAACATGCCAGAAAATAAAAGAAACAATATTTCTACTACTCCTTTCATGATTCCAAATCCTATGCCTACCAAGATAGATGCGCTCTCATTTGGTATGAAAGGATTTTCTTTTAATACCATATTTTTGTTTTGTTTTGTTTTTATGGTACTACAGTTTAAACCCACAGCCACACCTACACTAGGCAAGCACCCCACCACAGAACCACACCCGTTTGTTGTTGTTGTTAGGTGTCTTCTGTTGTTGTTGTTAGGTACCATCAAGTCCTGTCCGACTCATAGCGACCCTTGTAGGGTTTTCAATGGCTGATTGTTCTGGGATTGCCTTGGAAGTGGATTGCCACGTCCTTCTCCCATTTTCGTGGTGCTGGGAATCGAATTCAGGACTTCAGAAACTGCAGAACGGCGCTCTACCAACTGAGCTAAATCCCAGCACTAGGTGCGTTCTAGTTGGGTCCAACTCAAAGCGACTCTATGTACAACAGAACAAAGCACTTCCTGATTCTGTGCCAGGCACACGATCTCTTTTATGTTTAAGCCCATTGTTGCAGATACTACATCAGTTTATCTAGTTGAGAGTGTTCCTTTTACTGTTGACCTGCCACTCTCCCAAACATGATTCCTTCTTCAGGGATCAGTTCCTCCTAACAACATGTCCAAAAATACATAAGACGCAGTCTAGCCTCCACTGCTTCCAAGAAGCACTCTGGTTGCACTTCCTCTAGGATAGATCTGTTGGTTCTTTTGGCAGTCCATGTATTCAATATTCATCTCCAGCACCATAATTCAAAAGCATCAGTTCTTCTCCTGTCTCCCTTATTCAATGTCTAGCTTTCATAACCATATGATGGGACTAAAAATACCATGGCATAAGTCAGATCCACCTTTGTCTTCAATGTGACATCTTTTCAACACTTTAAAGAGGTCTTTTGCAACACCTTTTCCCAATGCAATGTGTCTTTTGATTTCTGACTGCTGCTTCCATGGGTGCTGGTTGTAGAACCAAGTAAAGCAGAATCTTGGGTAACTCCAATCTTTTCTCCATTTATCATGGAGTTAGCTGCATCCCTAGCTCCATTTTTTTTTTTTTTTTTTTTTTTGAGACAAGGTCTCACTAAGTTGCACAGGCTGTCTCTATCCTTGAACTTCTAAACCTCTTGTCTCAGCCTCACAAGTAGCTATTACAGGCACACACCATGGCACTCAGCTTCTCACTATTTTTTTTAATAAATCCATATTTTGTAGACAACATCCATTTTTAGTATTTTTTGGTGTCTTCATAAGTAACATAGTAGTCAGAACATTAAACTAAAAGTTAGAGTCTCTTTATTAATGTGACCTTGATTAAATCACCCCTGAGCTCTTTATCCCATAGACAAAATCATCTAACATCTATTTCATGGAATTGATCATAGGATTTAAACAGACAATTATTTGAAGAAGTACCTCTCTCTTCCTTTTTTTGATGGGGTGTCTCTATGTTGCTCACTCTGCCCTTGCCTCTGGAGTGCTAGGATGACAGACATATGCCACCATGTTTGGCCCACAAACCATTTTTACATATATCACTGCTATATATAATTAGAAAATAATCATTGGCTCACTCTTTCTTTCTTTCTTTCTTTCTTTCTTCCTTTCTTTCTTTCTTTCTTTCTTTTTGTGGTACTGAGGGGTTGAACCCAGGGCCTCACACATATTGCAAGCGCTATACCACTGAGGTGCACCCCCAGCCCAGTTTTTACTTTTTATTTTAAGACAAAGGCTCTCTAAATTACACAGGCTGCCTCTAGCCTTGAACTTTTGATCCACTTGTCCCCACAGCCCAAATCTCTGGGATTATAGGTGTGAGCTACCATGCCCAGCTGACACTTTCATAAAGCATTGCCAGCTACTTAGGAGGCTGAGGCAGGAGGATCATTTGATCCCCAGAGTTCAAGATAAACCTGGGCAACTTAATGAGAGACCTCAGCTCATAAAGAAAAAAACATTTAAATTAAAAAGTAAAATGTGCACATTCTAGAGCCAGACTAGCTAAGTTCAAAGCCCAGCTCTGATATTTACTAGCTGTGTGAGCTTAGACACATTACTTACCCACTTTAAGTCTCAACTTCTTCATTTGTAAAATGAGGATAATATAACTTATTTATAGTGTTAGGATATAAACTTTAAAAAATTTACTTTAATTATTATTTTGTCTGTTTTATTCATTGTTATACCCTTAGAGCTCAACAAATATTTATTGTACTTGTATAATAAATATTTATTAAGTGAACAAGTACATAAATGCAAGGTAAACTGCCTCTGTGTGAACATTAACTAATTGACACAAGAATTTTTAAAGAAATTCTAGTGGAAGGATAGCTCTATAATTCATCAACAGGTTTTAGTTGCAGAAGACAAATGAAAGCCTTTTAAAATATGTGATCTACATTAGTATGTTATGGAGAAATAATGGCTGAACATTTCCCAAGTTTGGTGAAGGACAGATTCATCCTACTCTGTGAAATCCAGGTTTAGTAAGAGTTTGCTTAGGCACATCATAGTCATCAGATTGCTGAAAACCAAAAGTCAAGAAAAAAAACCCTGAAAGTGCTCAGAAAAAAATAGCACATTATATACAAGGGAGCAATGATTGAAATGACTGTGGATGATATATCAGAATTATGGAGGCAAGAAGATAGAAGAATAACATCATAAAATACTGACAGAAAAAACCTGTCAAACCCAAACTCTATATCTACAACAAACATCCTTCACAAATGAAGGTAATAAAATCACAATGAGCTACCACTGCACACCTGCTAAAGTGGCTAAAATTTAAAAAACACACCACCAACTCTTGGCAAGAAAATTGGGACTTACACAGCTGGTGTGAATGTACAATGGTACAATCACTTAGGGAAATCAGTTTAGTAGTTTTCTTAAAAAGTAGCCCTGTGTGGTGGTACATGCTTCTAATCCCAACAAGTAGGGAGGTGGAGGCAGGAGGATTGCAGATTCAAGGCCAGAGGCGGCCTGCATCTCTTAGATCCTGTCTCAATTTAAAAAATAAAAAAATGGGCTGTGGTTCAGCTCAGTAGCAGAGCATTTGCAAAGCATGCACTAGGCCCTTTGTTCAGTCCCCAGTACCACACACACACACACTAAAGTTAAACATATATATTCAGGTGTGGTGCTATGCCCCTATAGTCCCAGCTACTTAAGAGGTGGAAGGAGGAGGATCACTTGAGCCCAGAAATTCAAGACAAGCCTAAGCAACATGAGACCCCCATTTCAAAAAATAAAATAAACAGACATCTACAACATGCCCATTTCACTTCTAAGTGTTTATCCAAGAGAAATGAAAGTCAATGTTCATACAAAGACTCAGGCCAAAATTTTTATAATAGCTTTATTAGTAATCACCAAAACCTTAAAATAACCCAGATGCCCATCAACAGCTGAATGGATAAACAAATTATGACATACACTAGAAAACTACTTAGTAATAAAGAGGAATGAACTATTTATAGTCATGCAACATGAATGATTTTGAGAATAATTGTGATGATTGAAGAAGCCATAAAAATGAAATGCATATTGTGTGAATATTAATCCATATAAAATTATAGAGTGCAAACTAACCTGTAATGATAAAAAGCACATTACTAGTTGCTAGGGGATGTTGAAAGGGATTAGGGAGGAGAGAGAAGAGATTACAAAGAGCTATGAGGTGACTTGGGAGGGATGAAATATATTATCTTGTTTGTGGTGATGGTTTGTGTATATACATATATGAAAACTTATCAGAGTGTAAACTTTAAATATATGAACTTTATCATATGACAATCCTACCTCAAGAAATTGGGGAAAATAGAATAACAGAATGAAGGCAAAATAGATTATTGGGTAAAAGAAAACTAAACTGGGTGTGGAGGTGTACGCCTGTAATCCTAGCACTGTGAGGCAGAGGCAGGAGGAGCAAGAATTGAAGGTCACGGGCCGGGCATGGTGGCGCACGCCTGTAATCCCAGCGGCTCGGGAGGCGGAGGCAGGAGGATCGCAAGTTCGAGACCAGAGGCAGTCTGCGTAATTTAGCAAGACCCTGTCTCAAAAAGTAAAAAAAATGGGCTGAGGTGCTGCTCAGTGGTCCAGCACTTGCAGAGCATGCAGGCGCGAGGCCCTGGGTTCAACCCCCAGTACTGGAAAAAAAAAAAAAAAGAAGGTCACATTTGACTACGTAGCAAGACCTTGTTTCAAAAAAACCAAAACCAAGGGCTGGGGGAGTAACTCATTGGTAGAGCATCTCATGCACAAGGTCCTGGATTTGATCACCTACACCACAAAAAAACAAAACAAAAATCAAGAGAATTTGTTGCCCACAGACTTCCACTGTAAGAAAAGCTATAGCCAGGTGAGCAGTGTTGTTGTTAGGTGCTGTGGAGTCAGCATCCCTACCTACAACAGGTGAAAGAGTATTGTTAGTGCTTTCTCTGCTACTCATAGGGTTTTCAATGGCGGATTGTTTTTTGGGGAGTGGGTGGCTGGGTCCTTCTCCCAAGCCTACAGCACCTGGTGTTCCCAGCCAGTCTCCCATCAAAGTATTAACTAGGCTTGACCCTACGTACCTTCTGAGATCTGACAGGATCAGACACCACAATGGTATAGCTGCAGGTAAGTGAGCGTTATCTGCCTTTGTAATCCCAATGCTCAGGAGGCTGAGGCAGGAGAATCTCGAGTTCCAGACTAACCTGGGCTACATAGTGAGACCCTGTTCTCAGCATGTTTTTCATGCTGAAGAGAAACTTGACTCTTCAGGAAGAATAAAACAGAAATTATAAATATCTAGGTAACTATAAAAGACTACTTTTTCTTGTGAAGATTGTTTAAAGCAAAAATGAAAAATGATACAATTGTCCTATGAGGTTAATAATACTCACCATGCCTGGATTAGCCAGGCATGGTGACACATTCCTATAATCCCATTGATTTGGGAGGAGGAGGCAGGATTGTGAGTTGGAGGTCAGAGGTAGCCTACACAATTTAGTGAGGCCCTGTCTCAAAATCAAAAATAAAAATGGGTCTGGGGTTACAACACAGTGGTAGAGCACTTGCAAACAATGTAAGTCCCTGGGTTCAGCCCCCCAGTACTACATGAAAAGCAGTGGATTAAATATGTGTAACAATTATTGGTTAAAGAACAAGGGTAGAGAGATGACTAGGTTTAAATTATCGGTAGCTCACACCTGTAACCCAGTAACTTGGGAGGCGGAGGCAGGAGGATCTCATGTTGGAGACCAGAGGCAGCCTGCATAATTTGGCGAGACCTTGTCTAAAAAAAAAAAAAAAAAAAAAAAAAACGGCTTGGGAGTGCAGCTCAGTAGTACAGCACCTGCAAAGCATGCAAGTGCAAGGCCCTGCATTCAGCACCCCAGTACTACCAAAAACAGAGGGAGAGAGAGAGAGACACAGGTGAATAGGCCTATAGAGATGCAAGATTTCTATATTGCTCAAGAAGCAACTCAGGGCAGGGGATGCAGCTCAGTGGTAGACCTCTTATCTAGCCTGTAAGAGTCCTGGATTCAACCTCCCAATACTGAAAACAATCAAACCAAAAATGCAGAAGGTGGAGTTTTGGGGCTGCAAATGTACCTCAGTGGTAGAGTGCTTGCCTAACATTGCACAAGACCCTGGATTCAATCCCTAGCACTGGGGGAGGGGCACAGGGGGAAGCAGATTTTGTTAGAATGAATTTTTTTTTTTTTTTTCAGTTCTGGGGGTTGAACCCAGGGCCTCACGCCTGCATGCTCTGCAAGTGCTGGACCACTGAGCTGCACTCTCAGCCCATTTTTTTTACTTTTTTGAGACAGGGTCTTGCTAAGTTATGCAGACTACCTCTGGTCTCCTTGCTATCCTCCTGCCTCTGCCTCCCCAGCTGCTGGGATTACAGGCGTGCGCCCCCGCTCCTGGCTTCAGAATGAATTCTTTTTTAAAAGCAAGTCCAACTATACGTTGCCTACATGAGACCTTCTTTAAATATAAAGACACCAACATGTTATTATGTTAAATAGATTCCACTCATTTTGGCACATTTGAAATGGCTTTTAAACTTTGCATATCTCAATCCACTATACCTGTAAGATGGGAAATAATTATATTCTGTCTAAGATTATAACAGTTAAAAATAATTAAATGATTATAATAGATGGTACAAATAATATTTAGTGACATAATCATCTCTTCATAATAATTACTCTCTGTATTATTTTATCCAACCATTTAATTTTTTCTGGACAGGTTCATTGTTTAATGTGAACATTTACTTTATTCCAATCTTATTAATTTATTTTTACTATAATAGCATAGTACTGAAATTATGGTTTGGGAGTAAAATATCCCTGAGTTATTTTTGACTCTGACATCTCTGTACTCAGGCCAATTTAAAATATTGTTTATTGAGCTTCAGTTCCTTCATCTGTAACATGAGTGTAGTACTTCCTGAAATACTTAGCACAGGGCCTGGCACATAATAAAAAGCCAATAGATGGTAGTTATTATTATCATCATCATTGAAGTGTTCTCCAAAAGGCTCGTGTATTGAAGGTCTGATCCTCAGCTGGTACCCCACTGAGAGGTGATTCAATCATCAGAGTGCTAACTTCATCAATGGGTTAATCTATTGATGAGTTCATACTGAAAGAACTGTTAGATGGGGCCTTGTTGGAAGAGGTGGGTCCCTGGACGGTGACTTTGAAGGGTATATCTTGTCCCTGCCTTCTTCTTGTGTCTCTCTCTGCTTCCTCACTGGCATAAGGTAAACAGCTTTCCTCTACCCTGCCCTTGCCTGAAGCCTAAATGCCTTGGAGCCAGCCAACCATGGACTGAAACTTCTGAAACTGTCAGGCAAACTGAATTGTTCCTCCTTTAAGTTGTTATCTCACACATTTTGTCACATCCATGGAAAGGTAATACAGATGTTGATAAGAGAAAATTCACGTATCTTCCTAAAAACATGCAAGGCGTTTTTGTTTTTGTTTTTCAGTGCTGGGGATCAAACCCAGGCCTTACCCAGGCTATGCTACCCATGCTGTGCCCCATTGAGCTATATTCCCAGACATTTTTGGAGACAGAGTCTCCCTATACAGCCCAGGTTGGATTGAAACTTGCAATCCTCCTACCTCAGCCTCCCAGTGCTGGGAATATAGGTGTGTGCCACCACGCCCAGCTCCTGAAATGACATTTTAATGTTCTTATGTTTATGTTGGTACTGTTGTCAAATTCATAACTCTATGCTTGTTTGTTTTTTGTGGCACTGGGGGTTGAACCCAGGGCCTCACACTTGCATGCTGTGCAAGTGCTGGACCACTGAGCTGCACCTTCAGCCCATATTTTTACTTTTTGAGACAGGGTCTCGCTAAGTTATGCAGACTGCCTCTGGTCTCGAACTTGCAATTCTCCTGTCTCCAGATTACAAGCATGCGCCACCACACCTGGCTCAAATTCATAACTCTTTTATTTTGATGAAGTAAAAAGAAAGTGTAAAGTAAATTTTAAAAATCCTGAAAAACGTTAGAACCTCCCAAAATAAACCTTATCATATAATAATGCACCCAAATAAAATAACTCATTAATTAAATAACATAGGAAAAACGTGTCCCTTACAAATTGTAAGTCTCTTTGTATTTAGAAACATTCTATTCTGACACTAAACTTTTAAGAATCAAATGAAGCAAATAAGAGCCTTACAACAATAGAAGCCTATTATGAGATTCCTAACCGGAACAAAAATTGCCTATATACAAAAGCCAGCATTAGATGTGGGCATGTCCATTATGTGACAGGAAGATAGGAAAACCCATTTCTTTGTGTCTTTTTGTTTTGGTTTTTCACTCTGGCTCAGGCTGGCCTGGAATTTATGATCCTCCTGCCTCAGCCTTCTGAGTGCTGGGATTGCAGGCACTTGCCCACAACACCTGGCTTTTTTATTTCTATCCTTTCATATTAAACAAAAATCATCCCAAAGTTCATGTGTTTTCCTGTAGTCCTTCCTAATATGCTGTATTAGCCAGCTCTTGCTGTATGTGAAAAACCAACCCAAACATACTTATGGGAGAAGAGTTTTACTGAGAGCTCATGGTTGGAGAATCAGTCCATAATGGTGGTAGAGAAGGCATGGTGGCAGTAGTGGTGGCAGGGCCTGTGTCAAACAATCTAATGACATGGCAGACCAGGAACAGAAAGTGATCAGAGCTGTGGGTCCAGGATAAAAACCTCCAAAGGCTCACTCTCACTCCCAGGAAGCTACTTCTGCAAAGCAAGAATCCTACCTGCAAAAGTTTCATAACTTCCCAGGATAGTGCCACCAACTGGGGACTGAACAATAAAGCACATGACCTTTGGGGATACTTTATAATCAAACCATGACATATGCCTAGATCTTTCTCCTTTTCTAGTTTGCACTAGGATTTCTTGCTTGGCTTTCAAGCTTGACTAGAGGGAGTTCACCCATTCCCTGGTAGGGGTAAAGGACATCCATACATATTGCTGTTCTGATGTTCACTTAAAAAGAGAACAACATTTTTATGTGGCCTTCCAAGGGCTGGAGTGACCCCCTCACCTCTATTTAAATGTGATGGGTTCTTTAACTTTCAGCTCAGTCATTCTCTCAGGGAAGCTGACCTGATCCTTTTTTCACCCACTGTACTGCCACCCCTTCCTCCACAAAGCTCATACATTTTTATGGAATCAGGCTTCTGTGTAACTTCCTTCAAGGCGCTTAGTGTGTAATTATCTATGGATTATAGTGAATATTTGATGATTTCCCTTTCAAACTTATAAGCCTCAAGAAAGCAAGGACCAGGTGGGTACAGTTCACATTAGATTCCCCATACCTGGGACTCCTTGTATAGAATATGGGTCTTAAAAATCTAAAGGATTTCTGTAGTCATTCAAGGTGGATACAATAGCAATGTAAGGCCACACACATAGCCCCTTTTTAATTATTTTGAGACAGAATGGTCTTACTTAGGTTTCACAAACTGCCCCTGGTCTCAAAATACCAATCCTGCTGCCTCAGCCGCCCAAGTTGCTGGGATTACAGATATATGCCCCAGCACCTGGCTACATGTTTGGCAATCTTTGTTGGAGAGTCAAAAGAGAGCCTGTGATAACACTATCTGAAGTTTAGCTAACCAAAATGCAGATATCTGCATTAAAATGATTGATTTCAACATAAATGTGATTGCTTTGTTCTGGTTTATGGTTATGGCTATGTCTTGTGTGGGATTTATAAATGACCCTGTATATTGCTTTGAGATTTCAATGAGAGCAAATGAAAGCCTTTGGCACTCTATAAATCAAAATAATAGTTTTATTATATGGTTGTTGTTGTTGTTGTTGTTGTTGTTAGTCGAGTCGGGGCCAACTCATAGCCATCCTATGTACAGCAGAACAAAACACTCCCTGACTCTGTGCCAGGCACTAGTCAGTGCTTCTCTGCTATTCATAGGATTTTCAATGGCTGATTGTTTCAGGATTGTTTTAGGAGTGGGCTGCCAAGTCCTTCTCCCGTTTTTAGGGTGCTGGGGATTGAACCCAGGGCCTCAGAGAGCGCAGACCTAAACATCAGCCCCAGTTTTATTGTATAAGCCTGTTTTAATATATTAGCCAGATGTAGTGGTATACATACCTGTCTTCCCACTGGGGAGGATGAAGCAAGAGGATCTTGAACTCAAGATGAGTTCAAGATGAGTTCAAGATCCTCTTGCCTTGCCAGGCGTGGTGGCGCATGCCTGTAATCCCAGCGGCTTGGGAGGCGGAGGCAGGAGGATCGCAAGTTTGAGACCAGAGGCAGTCTGCGTAACTTAGCGAGACCCTATCTCAAAAAAAAGTAAAAAAAAAAAAAAAACGGGCTGGGGGATGCAGCTTAGTGGTCCAGCACTTGCAGAGCATGCAGGCGCAAGGCCCTGGGTTCAATCCCCAGTACTAAAAAAAAAAAAAAAGATCCTCTTGCCTCATCCTCCCCAGTGGGATGACAGGTGTGTAAACCACTACATCTGGCTTCCTTGCTGGATTATATTAGTTTCCACACATACATGTGTCACCTTTTCTTTCTTTCTTTTTTTTCTCTCTCTCCTTTTTTTTTTTTTTTTTTTTTTTTGCAGTACCAGGGGGCTGAATCCTGGGCCTCAAGCATTCTTTGCAAGTGCTCTACCACTGAGCTGCTTCCTAACCACCTTTTTATTTTTTATCTTGGGTCAGGGTCTCACTAAATTACAGGCTGCCTCTGGCCTTGAACTTGCGATCTTGCTACCTCTGCCTTCTGAGTTTCTAGGATTACTGGCATGTGCCCATATGCCCGGCTTTGTGTGTCACCTTTGATTAATGATGTAACCATACTAATTGGACTTAAGAAATAAGTTATCTAAGTAAAAAAGACTAGAGATTTAAAAAAAAAGAAGTTGAGCACAATATTCTATGTCTCTGAAATAAAAAGGAAGTCTAATCACGTATATTGCCCTTATGGCAAAACTGGAATGTACATATATAGGTAAATATACTAACAAAAAAAAAAATGTAAGTAGAAAGGTGGGGCTAGGATTTGGCTCAGTTGGTAGAGCGCTGTGCTGCAGTCTCTAAGGTCCCAAGTTCAATTCCCAGCACCACAAAAGTGGGAGAAGGACCTGGCAATCCACTCCCAAGGCAATCCCGAAAACAGCCAGCCATTGAAAACCCTATGAGGGTTGCTATGAGTCGGATACCAACTCGATGGCACCTAACAACAACAACAAAATAGAAAGGAGATCATTTGTGGGGAAGGATAGGATTGGGGAGGAGGGTCATGATAGGGTAAGGGGGAATTTAATGTGAGCAATGTACACTGAAATGCATGTATGGAAATGTCATAATGAGACCCATTATGTTGTACATTTAAGATTACCAATACAAAATTAAAATAAAAAGAAAATTAAGGTTAACTTGTTTTGCTTTGTTTTGTTTTGTTTGATATAAGGTCTGGCTATGTTGTTCACATTGGCCTTGAACTTGCAATCCTCCTGCCTCAGCCTCCCAAGTGCTGGGATCACCAGCAATGTGCCACCACACTTGGCTCAAAAGTTATCTTAATAAATATAAATTTGAAAAACTCAAATAACATTTGAGATTCTACCAAAATTGATATTTATATCTAGAAACAATACTTGCTTAACCAACAGACACCCCAAATTTCATTAAATGTTGCCCTAGTTTGTGTCATTTAAGTACAAAGATCAGAACGAAGTTATATCCTTGGACTATTTTGATAATGGAAGCATGTGGACTGCACTGGCAGGTTGTTACTTGATTCAAAATTTGTTAAATATGAAAGAAATCCATTCTCTGGCTGTCTGACAACTGGGGCTGGTCCTTTCAGTGCCCAGGGGTTCCCCACATTCTTTGCCCTGTGGCCCTTCTACAAGCATGCTTAATCCTTCTCATGCTTTGAGTTTCTGATTTCCTTTTCTGCCAACAAAGTGAGAGCATGTGATTAGGTCAAGGCCACCAAGATAATCTCTTTGCATGAGAGTAAAACCAATCATATTCATGGTCCTGGGTATTATGCAGGGCACATAAACCACACAGGATGGAAATCTTGGAGGCCATCTTAGAATTCTGGCCACCACTGGGGTAGAGGTAAGGGAAGTGTGTTTCCATTTTGTACTTTATATGTATCTTTAATGTTTTGGTTTTTTTTTCAATTTGTTGGAATGAATATTTATCACTTTTTATAATGCAAAATGTCTGGAAAGATATTCTCCAATATTTTAACAGTAGTTATAGCTAAATAGTAGGAATAAGATTACTTTTTCTTTTCTTTTCTTTTTTCTTTTCTTTCTTTTTTTTTTTTAACAGTACCAGGGATTGAATGCAGGGCCTCCTACATGACAGGCAAGCACTCTACTACTGAGCTACATCCCCAGGCCTTCATATTTTTTGAGACAGGAGTTTTTCTAAATTGCCAGGCTGGCCTGTACCTGGCAATTCATCTGCCTCAGCCTCCAAAGTAGCTGAAATTACAGGTATATACCACCATACTCAGAAAAAATGTTTTAGATGTAAGCATATAACCCAATTTTATTTTTTATTTGCTTGTTTAGAGACAAGATCTCACTATGTAGTCCATACTGACCTGGAACTCACTATGTAGCCCACCTGACCTCAAACTAGTGATCCTCCTGCATCGACTCAGCTTCCAAAGTGGTGGGATCATAAGCATGTGCCACCATGCTTATTTATTTATTTATTTATTTATTTATTTTTTGAGACAGGGTCCCACTGGATAGCCTCAGCTATCCTGGAACTTTCTATGTGGACCAGGCTGGTTTTCAACTCACATTGATCCTCCTGCCGCAGCCTCTCAAGTGCTAGTATTATAGGTGTGTGTCACCATGCCCAGCTTCACTACACACTGTTGTAACTCCACTTTTTAGTTTAATCAAAGAAACAAGATCCTTTTCAGAGCCATCAATTACTCTCAGCCAGGAAAAGAGAATGTGTTTGGGTCATATAGTATTTGTTATATGCAGGTTAGTGAGCATAATCCATAGTGCAGAGCAATACACCGCAAAAGCTAATTACGAGCCTAGATTGATTTCTTATTTTCTGTCCCCCACCCCTACCCCTAGTCAGTTCTCTGCTCCTAGTAAGAAAGGGCCAACACCAATTAATTGGGAAAAACAAGTTTTGAATGACAAAATGCTTCCCACAAATTCCTGCCAATCTGTGTACACTTCAAAATTTGCACACATTCTTGTATCTCTTTTTTCCCACTCCCATATACCTTTTTAACAAGATCCAATACCTTTATTAAGACCACAATATAATTCTTATTTTTGCTGAGGTCAGAAGACATTTTTAAATACATAAAACATCTTGATCTAATGACAAGAGCTGGGGCCAGGAAGTAAGCTATTCTGGACTCCCGCCCTAACTAATTCACTCATTCATTTGGCAAATTTATTGAGCACCTACCATGTGCCAGGATAAACACAGTTCTAGGTGCCAGGCACACAGTAGTGAACCAAAGCAAGTCTCTGCACTCTTGGAGATTATATTCTAGTAGAGGAAAACAATAAATAATGTGTAAGGGGGCAAAAAATGACTGAAGCTGAGGAATAGGGAAGAAAAGAAAATCATGCAGGTTTTGAAGACTAACCTAAGACTTTTGGATTTTAGCCCATATGAGACAAAGAGCCAAAGAATGCTTTGAGCAGAGAAATAATGTGGTCTGTGTTAAAAGTGTTGGGCAGGCATAAAGTATAGTTATTAGTGGGAATAATGATGACTTTCAGTACATTGTTACATAATTCATATTTATTTCTTCTTATGGCTGGACTAATGGGTTGAAAAGAAAACTTGAGATTGTTTAACAACTTATTGAGTTTTGTATTTTGAATGCTACTTATAGGCTTGTTTAGTTAACTATTAATAAAATTTATCACACTATGCCTAGAAATAATTTAGTGTTTACTTAGGCAGCACATCTAATAAAATCAGAATGACACAAAGATTAGCAGTACAGAGCCAGGCATGGAAGCCACGAAGATTAGCAGTACAGAGCCAGGCTAGCTAGCACTTGGAAGGCTGAGGTGAGGATCTATGTGAGTTTGAGGCCAGCCTGGTCTACATGCTGAGTTCCAGGCTAACTTGGGCAACACAGTGAGACCCTGTCTCAAGAAGAAAAAAAAAATTACCAAGACTTCTGAGTAAAGATAACATGAAGTTAGTAAAGCATTCCACATATTTTTAAAATAGAGAAATACTTTACTTTCTTGTGTCCTATTGTTAGGTGCCATCCAGTCAGGTCCAACTCATAGTGACTCTATGTACAACAGGATGAAATACTACCCAACACTGTGCTATGCTCACAAGCCTTTTACGTTTGAGCCCATTGTTGCAGCTACTGTGTTTTTTCTCATTTTGAATCATGCCACATCAGCAAAAGGAGGTCCCAGCGGCTTTACTCCATTCCTGACATTAAGGTTGAGTCTACTTTGAAGAGGAAACTCTTCTCCAATTATCTTTTGAGTGCCTTCCAGCTTGGGGGGCTCATTTTCCATGACTATATTTGACAGTGCTTCTCTACTATTCATGGGATATTCAATGGCTAATTATTTTGAGAGTGGGCTACGAAGTCTCCCTCCCTAGTCTTATTAGATTATAAAATCTATAAGGGCAAGAGGCAGGCCAGTCTTATCTATGATTGTTTCTGAATCCTCAGAGCCTCACATACCATGAGGCCCTCCATTATTATTATTGTCTGTTTATTTAGACAGGGTCTATGTGGTCCAGGTTGGCTTTGAACTCATGATCCTACTGCCTCTGCCTCCCAGGGTCTGGTATTACAGGTGTGAGCCACCAGGCGTGGTGATTGTGTGTGGGTTTTGTTTGTTTGTTTGTTTAGTTTGAGACAAGGTCTTGGTGTGTAGCCCAGGCTGGCCTCAATCCTCCTGCCTCAGTCTCCCAGATGCTGGGATTACAGGTGTACACCCCAACACCTGGCTTGGTGATTGTTTTTGAAAGGTAGATGAATGAATCAAATATTAGTTTGTGTATAGAACTGTAGAACATTGAGATTAAGCCACAACATTATACAAAAAGAGCTTCTGAGCTGGGCACTGTGGCATATATTTGTAATCCCAGCCACTTGGGAGGCTGAGGCAGGAGGATTACAGGTTCAAGGCCAGACGCAGCCTGTGTAATTTAGTGAAAACTTGTCTCAAAATAAAAAATAAAAAAGGGGTTAGAGTTGCAGCTCAGTAGTAGAGCACTTGCCTTGAATGTGTGAGGCCCTGAGTTCAACACCCTAGTAATGGGGGAAAAAAAGATCTTATATCCATTTTTTCAGCTAATCCTCACTTAATCCTCAGAATACCTCCATCTGATAAGAGAGATCATTTTCTATGTAGAGCCTGAGAAGCCCTAAGAGATGAAGGAATGACCCAATGTCACATCACTGGTAAGGGACATAGGCTGATCTTCAACAGAACCAAACTCCAGAGTTCAGGATCTTTCCACCAATATTTCTTTTTTCTCCCAAACTCCACTTGGGGCAAAGTTTTATGTTATTAAAATGAAATCATCCCTGATAGAAATATTCTTTTTTTTTTTTTTTTTTTTTTGGTACTGGGGGTTGAACCCAGGGCCTTGTGCTTGCATGCTCTGCAAGTGCTGGACCACTGAGCTGCACCCGCAGCTCATTTTTTTTTTTTTTTTTTTTTACTTTTTGAGACAGGGTCTCACTAAATTATGCAGACTGCCTCTGGTCTCGAACTTTCGATCCTTCCACCTCTGCCTCCTGAGTCGCTGGGATTACAGGCGTGCATCACCGCGCCCGGCCTTGATAGAAATATTATAAAAGTGGATTTCGGTAATGGTTATAAATTTTGGTACATTGACTAAATATCATCAAAATATACACTTAAAATGAGTGACGTGTGTGCATGCATGTGCACACGTGCACACACACACATGTGCTAGAAGTGGAACCCAGGGCCCTGAGCCTCAAGCCCGCTTGGCACATGTTCTTCCACTAAGCTATGCCTCCAAGTCAAAATGAGTGAATTTATGATCTTTAATAAAGGCAATTTTTCTTTTTTCTCCCTTTTTAATTTTTTACCTGTGGGATTTTTGTTTGTTTGCTTGTTTGTTTTTCATTTTGTTTTATTTTTTGAAACAGTATTTCATTATGTTGCCCAGGCTGACCTCAAACTCCTGGGCTCAAGCAATCCTCTTTGCCTTAACCTTCTGTGTATTTGAGACTATAGGAGCACACCACTGTGCCCAGCTCAATATCAATAAAGTAAAACAATATTCCCAGTACTGGAAGGTAGAATCCAGGGCCTTCCATCTTCTCAGCAAGTACACCACCACTGAGCTGCACCCCTAGTTTGTTTGTTTATTTATTTACTCACTTATTTTGCAGTACTAGGGGCCTGAACCCAGGGCCTTGCACATACTTTGCAAGTACTCTGCCACTGACCTGCACTCTCAGCCCCTTTTTAAATTTTTTATCTTGAGATAGTTCTCACTAAGTCATGGATGCTGCCTCTGGCCTCAAACCTGCGATCCTCCTGCCTCCGCCTCCCAAGTCACTGAGATTACAGATGTGTGCCAGAATGCTCAGCCCTTTGTTTATTTTTTGTTTTGGAACAGGGTCTCACTAAATTGGCAGTCTGCTTCTGGAACTCATGATGCCTTTGTCTTAGCCTTCTGAATCACTGGAATTACAGGTGTGCATCATGGTGCCCAGCATAATGAAACCTTTTTTTTTTTTTTTTTTTTTTTGTGATACTTGGGGGATGAATCCAGGGTCTCACACATATTTTATAAGTACTCTACCACTGGGCTGTAACCTCAACCCATTTCTTACTTTTTATCTTGAGAAAAAGTCTCAATAAATTGCCCAGGCTGCCTCTGGCTTCAAACCTGCAATCCTCCTGCGTCTGCCTCCCCAGTTGCTGGGATTACATGTGTGAGCCACTGTACTCAGCATAAAGTTAATTTCTAAAAAATGAAATTGCCTCAAGTGTTCATCCCTCTTTTGAAACAATTTTAATTCCTTTGGGAAGATATTGTTAAAGTATCAAATTATTTTCCAAAAGCTCTCAGGTCATTAAGTTACCCTATATTTATATGTATACAAGATACATACTATCCACATATACCCACATCATTTGACCCACTGGACTTCAGTTATGTTTTGGTGACATTTTAAATAATGAGTGGATTAGTAGAAATCACATTATCTTTTTCAGGCCTGAAAGCTGAAACAGCCTCTTTTGAATAAAGAATGATGGAAAAGAAGTTCTTGGAATCCAGCAGAAAGAGGGAAATATTATTCATATTGCTCTCACCAGTACTTCACTTCACTTCTTTTTTTTTTTTGTTTTTTTTGGTTTTGTTTTTGTGTTCTGGTATGGGCTTTGTTTTGTGGTTTGTAGTTGTGAAGTTTGAGTTTGAGATTGAAGGGTAATTGATTACTACCTCAGAATAGAATTAAATAACCCTAAGCAATGAGCTTGAAGAAGTCAATTTTTTTCCCTTCTGAACTATACAAAATACAGGATCAGGTACATTCCTTTAGAAAATAGTCAAACATTTGAAATAGCTCAGAGAAACCTGCCACGATGGCCCACACGTCTAGCCTCAGTGACTCAGGAGGCTGAGCTGGGAGGATTGCAAGTTAGAGGCAAGAGGCAGCCTGCATAATTTAGCGAGAACTTGTCTCAAAAAATAAAAAAGGCAGGGACTGGAGGATGCTGCCCAATGGGAGAGCACTTGCAAAATATGTGTAAGGCCCTGGGTTCAACTCTCAAGTACCACACACACCACACACACACACACACACACACACACACACACACACACACACACACACACGCAAGCCCACAGACAGCTTTATTTTTTGGGGAGGGATGCATGTTTTTATTGTAGTAAGCATACTTTTATTATTTAAACTATTCATAATGTGCAATTCAGTACCATTAAATTAATCCATCACCTCTATCTATACTTAAAATCTTTTCATTATCCCCAACAAAAACTCTCTATCCATGAAATAATAACTTCCCTTTCCTCCATCTGCTCAGTCCTTGATAACTTCTATTCTACTAGAGCGTAGAAAGAGGTGTTTTGTTATTGTTGTTGTTGTTTGTTTCTGTGGTGGTGCTGAGGATTCAACCTAAGGCCTCCTTTTTTTACTTTTTTTTGCATGCTAGGTTAACACTCTACCACTGAGCTACTTTTCCAATTACTAGAGGGAGCATTTTTAACCCTTAACTGGTATCCAGGGGTCAAAATAAACACCTTGGCCGATGCCATACATGGGGTGGAGCAGCTTTTACCTAAGCACAAGTACTTGATCATGGGGTCATATGTGACCCCAGAAACATGACACCAGTTAAGGCCTAATAGTGGACTTTTTGGAGATTATTTATTGAAGCTCTTCAGGAAGGCATTTTTGCACCATATCATTAGGGATAAATGTATGTCACACTTAACAAGCTTTTTACCCACCATGTTCTGATTGAATTGCTAGGGTTATGACTATGTCTCATATACATATTATATTGTAGGCTGAAAGATTGTTGAGTCAATCATATAAACTTATAAATAGCTTGTATACATTACCAAGTAATATGAAAATAATGTATTATATAGAATCTCCTTTAAAAACAAACAAACAAACAAACAAAAACATTACTGAAGATTGAAACCAGGGCTTTGTATATGCTAGGCAAGTGTTCTACCATGAGCCACATCCTCAGACCCTTTCTATTATTAAAGACAGAGTGTTGATAAGTTGACTAGGATGGCCTTGAACTTGTGGTCCTCCTGCTTCAGCTCCCAAATAGATGGGATGACAGGTATGTGCCACCACACCTCACTTAGAATTCTTCTTGATTCAGTGAAATTCAAGAGAAAATATCAAGCACATTTAAATAATGTATTTTCCTTTCAGTCATTTATTAAGCTTAGTTTAAGCCTTTGATGTCATCAGTATAGGCTTTTACAAACTTTTTCTATAAAGACCAGATTGCAAGAGTGGGTGTGGTGGCACACATCTGTAATCCTAGCACTTGAGAGGTGGAGGCAGGAAGATCACAAATTTGAGGCCAACCTGGGCTACATGGTGAGTTCCAGGCCAGCCTTGGATAATATGGAGACCTTGTCTCAAAATTACCAAAACAAACAAAAAGACCAGATTGTAGATATTTCCAGCTTTGTTGGCTGTGTGGTGTCTGTCACAATTACTCAACTCTGCTAGTTCCATTGCAGTCATAGACAACACATAAATGAATAGGTATTGCTGTGTCCTAATAAGTTTATCTGAAGACACTGAAGTTAGAATTTCATATAATATTCACAAGTCATGATTGTTTTCTTCCTTTATAAGTGTTTTTAACAATTTCAAAATGTTAAAATCTTTCCTAGAAGTTGGGCATGATAAAGCCAGGTACAGTGGCTCATTCCTGTAATCCCAGTGACTAGGGAGGAAGAAGCAGGAGGATAACAAGTTTGAGACCAGAGGCAGTCTGTGTAATTTTGCAAGATCCTGTTTGAAAATAAAAAGTAAAAAAATGGGCCAGAGGTACAGCTCAGTGGTAAAGCATTTGCGAAGCATGCAAGGACCCACAGCACTGTTAAGAAGAAGAAGAAGGAAGAGAGGAAGAGGAGGAGGGAGGGGAGAAGGAGGAGAAGGAGGAGGGGGAGAAGAAGGGCATGGTGGTGTATGCCTGTAATCCTATAATCCCAGGACTCAGGAAGCTGAGGCAGGAGGATTACAACTTCGAGTCTATCCCTGGCTGTATAAGGAGAACTTGCCTCAAAACAAACAAACAAACAAACAAGCAAACTTTCTTAGCTCTGAAGCCCAATAAAGATTGGTGATAGGCTGTATTTGACCCACAGGCCACAGAAGTTTCACTACCTCTGCTTTTTCTTGGGCTAGGGATTGACACAGGGTCTTGCTATGTAACCCAGGCTGGCCTTGAACTTGCAATGATCCTTCTGCCTCAGCCTCCTAATTGCCACCACACTAGACCTCTGCTCTAATTAGTATGTTTGCACTGATATTTTCATTGCTTATTTAGGCCCATTGAGTTTCATAATTTGTGAAACTTCTCTCTCTCTCTTTTTTTTTTTTTTTTTTTTTTTGGTCTTTTTGCCTTGCTGGAGATCCAACTAAGGGTTTTGTACATGCTGGGCAAGTGCTCTACTACTGAGCTACATTCCCAGACCTTTAACATTTTTCTCCCTCCTTTCCTTTCCTTCTCTTCTCTTCCTCTCTCTCTCTCTCTCTGTCTCTCTCTTTCTTTCTTTCTTTCATTTTTTCTTTTCTTTCTTCTTTCTTTTCTTTCTCAGGGTTTCACTCTGTAGCCCAGGCAGTGGCCTGCTGGAACTCAATCCTCCTGCCTCAGTCTCTAGAGTGCTGGGATTATAGGTATGCAACGCTACACCTGGCATTTAGCATTTCTTTAATGTCAACTCCCATTCATGTCTTAACAGTGAAAGTAGTGATCAAGAACCAAGATCTTACTCCAGGCTAACAAGTTATTATCCTTTAAAATAGAACTATAAGCTGTACTTTAATTACTATCCTTGCTAATTATTCTTTTCCAATACCTCCTTTTGCAGTCACGCTGTTAACCACACTTGAGGCACGATCTAATCTTCTTCTTCTTTTTTTTTTTTTTTTTTTGCGGTACTCGGGGTTGAACCCAGGGCCTCGCACCTGCATGCTGTGCAAGTGCTGGACCACTGAGCTGCATCCCCAGCCCAGTTTTTTACTTTTTTTTTTTTTGAGACAGGGTCTCGTAAATTACACAGACTGCCTCTGGTCTTGAACTTGCAATCCTCCTGCCTAAGCTGCTGGGAGCCGCTGGGATTACAGGTGTGTGCGCCACCACGCCCAGCTGAGGCATGATCTAATCTTCTATACTCCTACATCCCTACTCAAGTTCATTCACACTGTGTTGTGCTTAATCATCTTTCAAATTTATCTTCATCAGTGTTAAGCTGTTCTAGCTGAGGAAGAATACCTTTGTAAGAACCTCATTAAATAGCTAGAATTCTTTTGGTTGGTTTGTTTTTTTAAGCTACAATTTGTGTGGTTTATTTTGCAACTGTAAGAGTTTAGTAAGTCTATCAGATCGAGTAGTTTTCATTAAAATTCAAGACAGTTGTTGACTTAGAGAATGATGATAGTGCGGTAATATTGTCAATTGAAGTTTCCTCCCTCACTGTGCTGGAGTCCTAAGAGATACAAAAGAATCACACAACATTTGAGACATTTGCAGGTCAATGTGAAAGAAAAGGCAAATGTACAAGAAACCATGATGAATTCATTAAGTCAGAAACTAACTTTCTCCCTTCCTTTCTTCCTGCTTTCCTTCCTTCTGCCTTCCTGCCTTTTAAATTTTATTTTATTTTATTTTACTTTATTTATTTATTTATTTGTGGTCCTGGGAGTTGAACCCAGGGCCTCGTGCTTGCATGCTTTGCAAGTGCTGGACCACTGAGCTGCACCCCCAGCCCATTTTTTCAGTTTTTGAGACAGGGTCTCGCTAAATTACCCAGACTGCCTCTGGTCTTGAATTTGCGATCCTCCTGCCTCCACCTCCCGAGCCGCTGGGTATTTTATTTTATTTTATACTATGGGGTTCAACCTAAGGCCTCACACATACTTTGCAAATGTTCTATTAGTGATCTGTACCCCCAGTACATTTTATAAAATTTTTATTTTATATCGAGACAGGGTCTTGCTAAATTATGCAGGCTGCCTCTGACCCCAAACCTGTGATCCTCCTGCTTCTGGCTGCTGAGTTGCTGGGATTCAAGCAAGAGCCCTTGTGTTCCCTTTCTTTCCCTTTCTTTCTTTCTTTTCTTTTCTTTCTTTTTTTATTTTTTGTGGTACTGGGGGTTGATCCCGGGGCCTCTCACCTGCATACTTTGCAAGTGCTGGACCACTGAGCTGCACCCCAGCCCTTTTATTTTTTTCCTTACTTTCTGGGACAGGGTCTTGCTAAATTATGCAGACTTCCTGTGGTCTCGAACTTGCGACCCTCCTGGCTCCGCCTCCTAAGCCACTGAAATTACAGGTGCACCACCACTCCCAGCTAGTTCCCTTTCTTTCTTTTTGAGACACCTATGTAGCTCAGGCTGGCCTTGAACTCAATCTTCCTGCCTTAGCCTCCCCAGTTCTGGCATTGCAGCCATGCACCACCATGCCTGGCAAGTTAAGACCTTTCATTTGTTGTAAATTGTTGTATTATATGTTATATCATTGAGTCCTTACAACTATTAAAAAGGTGAAAGAAACTAGGTGTGGAGGCACACACCTATAATCCTAGCAGTTGAGAGGCAGAAGCAGGATACACAAATTCAAGGCCATCCTGGTAAAACTACAGAGTTCCAGGCCAGCTGGGGCTACATAGCAAGACTCTGTCTCAAAAAACCAAAAAACAAATAAATTTTAAAAAAGAGAAAGATCTATTCAATCCAAAAAGAAGCCAGAGTATCTTATAACTTTAAAATGAGGTAGATATTCACAATTTCACACATAAGGAAACTGAGGATTTGCGAAATTAAGAAACATGCTCCAAAGCAAATTCTTTCCTTCCTCTACCACTCAGGTTATTTAGTACAGTCTCTTCTATTAAGGAAGTAAAGGGTTAACATGGAGGAAAGTAACTTATTTACTTCCTAATGAAATGATTTATAATAATGGCCATTGTTAGAGTCAGTATAACAGGATAATATACTTAGGCAAAAAGGCCATGCTGATGTATGAAGCTCATTCATCTCAGACAATACAATCCACGAGAACATATTTTGCATGAGGCATAATGCTGTAAAGGAAAAATATTTAAACTGACATTTAAAATATTTCATCTATGGAAATGTCATAAAGTTGTACATTAAAAAAATACCAATAAAATTTAGAAAAACAACAAAACAATAAAAATAAAATACTTCATCCAAATTTAATTTAAATTTAATTTAGAGGGTTTTTTGTTTGGGCCTTGCACATACTTTGCAAGTGCTCTAGCACTGAGCTGCACCCTCAGCCCATTTTTAAAAGTTTTTATCTTGAGACAGGATCTTACTATATTATGTCCTCTGCCCTCCCACTCATGATCCTAGTGCCACTGCCTCCCAAGTTGCTGAGATCAGAGGAGTGCGCCACAGTGCCCATTTTCCATTTAGTTTTAGAGTACAGCTACAGCTCAGTGGGGGAGCAATTGCCTAAAATATAGCTACAGTGCTCCGTCAAGGAAGGTAGACATATGGGCAATGTGATGCTTATCATGTTTGCAGAGGTCATTTGCATCATTGGGCCCTAGAAGACATGACAAACAGCCTGGCCACCAAGATTTCTTTGTGGAAAAACAGGAAGAAACTAGAATGTTTCCTACTTTGAGTTTTTTTTTTTTTTTTTTTTTTTTTTTAGTGGTAGCTCATGTAATTGAGGTTTCTGCTGGTAAGCACTGATGTCAGCAATCCATCTGCTACCCCGGTATTCAATCAGCCTACCCAAGACAATACGCCATAACTAGTAGGACTTAGAGTCAAGGGTGGAGAGAGCATTATTTTTCCCTGAAAAGCTCTGTTCAGAAATATATCAATAAACTGGGTGTGGTGGCGCACGCCTATAATCCCAGCAGCTCAGGAGGTGGAGGCAGGAGGATCGCAAGTTCAAGACAAGAGGCAGTCTGCCTAATTTAGCGAGACCCTATCTCAAAAAAGTAAAAAAATGGGCTGGTGGTGCGTCTCAGTGGTCCAGCACTTGCAAAGCATGCAAGCACGAGGCCCTGGGTTCAACTCCCAGTACCAAAAAAAAAAAAAAATATATATATATATATATATATATATCAATGGGGCTGGGATTTAGCTCAGTTGGTAGAGTGCTGTGCTGCAGTCTCTGAGGTCCCGAGTTCGATTCCCAGCACCACAAAAATGAGAGAAGGACCTGGCAATCCACTCCCAAGGCAATCCCAAAACAGTCAGCCATTGAAAACCCTATGAGGGTCGCTATGAGTCAGACACCAACGGCACCTAACAACAACAACAACAACAACAACAACAACATATATCAATAACACAGTTACAGAGAAATTAAAAGAGAATCTAACCTAAGATGGCCAGAAAAACAATGAAGTCACTAAGATTGTGTTACCAGAAATGTTGTGATTTATGTTTACACATAACAAAGTACTGAAGGTCATTCATTTATTTGGTTGTTGTTTGGGTGTTGGAGCTTGTATTCAGGTTTTCATGAATGTTCATGTTCTACCATTCAGCTCTACCCTCAGCTAAAGTTATTTTAGAAAATAAATCTATTAAGCATGGCAGTGAATACTTGTAATCCCAGCCCATAGAAGGCTGAGGCAGGAGGATCATAAATTCAACGCTAGCCTGGCTTACATAGCAAGTTCCAGGCCAGCCTGGGCTACAGAGCAAGACCTATTATGTGAGTGTATAATAGGAACTCTTTGTACCATTTTTACAAATTTGTTATAAATCTGAGATTATTCCGAAATAAAGTTGAAAAAAATCTTTTAGCATAACTTGTTTCTCATTTCCTTGGCAGCATAGGAAGGATGGAGTAGGAGTGGGTGCAGCTTTTTCCCCAACAATGTTTTTATAAGCCCCAAGAAATCCCACCAAGCTTTTATTATTAGCATCGGAAGTAAAAACACTGGGGAGTTACCCCCTCCAGATTAACTACCCTATGTATAAACCTGAATGATCAATATTTGTTCTCATGCAGGAATCAATATCGATTTGAACTTTGTTTACACTGTTAGTGCTATAAGTCTTTCAAGTTCACTGGGAAAACACAGATTATTGAAAATTCAGGGTCAGGCATGGTGCTTCATACCTGTAATCCCAGCAACTCAGGAGGCGGAGGATCACAAATTTGAGGCCAGAGGCAGCCTGCGTAATTTAGTGAGACCCTGACTTAAGATTTTAAAAAAAAAAAAAAAAGTAAAAACTGGGCTGGAGGTGCAGCTCAGGTATAAAGTGCTTGCAAAAAAAGCATGTATGAGGCCCTAGGTTCAACTCACCCAGTACCACAAATTAGTTAAAATACAATGATAAAATTACATTATTTCCATTAACAAAAAGACATTATAATAAAGAAAAGGATAAGGCTGTAGTAGAGACTTTCTAATATTTTTGTTGTTGTTTGGTTTTTTTTGAGACAGGGCCTGCCAAGTGCTAGGATTATAGGCTAGATTTTTCTAATGTCTTAAATGGAAAACCCAAGTATTCCCTCTCACCAAAAAAGAATGTTGACTTCTCAGCAGGGCATTGTGGTGCATGCCTGTAATCCCAGTGACTCCAGAGGTAGAGTCAGTAGAATTGCAAATTCAAGGTCAAATTTGCAAGATCCCATTTTAGGATAAAAAAAGAGTGAGGTGGAGCTGGGGGTATAGCTCCATGGTAGAGCACATGTAAAGTATGTTCTATGCCCTGGGTTTAATTCCCAAGTACTGCAAAAAACGACCAATGAAACAAACAAAAGAATAATGATTTTTGATGTCTGAATTTAAGATGAAAGAAAATCTAAGAAAATGAAAGACTAAAGCACAGTCATTTACAGTTGTAACCAACTTCTTCCAGGAACCACTTACAAAGAGATAAAGTTTTGTTAAGGGGAAATTAACATTTATTTACTATACCCAGATGCTTTACAAATGTTGTCTCAGTCCTTACATAAGTGGTTGATAATGTCAAAGATAATTATTGTCCCCAGCTTGCCTGTGAGCAAGATTCAGACATTACCTAACTTCCTATAGATTTGCAGCCAGTTAAAAAAAAAATGAAGGAAAGGATTGGAGATGCAGGTCAGTGGTAGATAACATACCCAGCATAGGCAAGGAACTGGGTTTGTTCCCCAGCATTCACTGTAAAAAAAGGAAAAAAAAAAAGAAAAAAAAAAAAAAACAAGGAAGTGGGTAAGTTTTGATCCCAGATCTAGCAAACTAGCAAATTATAAAGCCTTTTACCACCACTCAGTTATGAAAGACTTGGGCTCTTTTAACACAGAAGCAATAGAAATAAAATTGAGCTAAGTGTGCAAGCCTTTAAGGAGGTTTTGGCTTGTAAGCAGAAGGGACTCATCCCTGATAAACCAAGCTGCTCTTTGAACAAAGGGAGAAACAGGTCTTGATTGAGTTGCTAGGTGCGGTTAAAGAGTGAACTTCATTTTGCCTGAAGGACCTCAAGAGCTCAGTAACATGAGGATGTGTAGAAACTATAGGACCCTAGGTGCTACATCTGCTGCAGCTGCTACAAGAAAACAAGATAGAAGACCAGCTCCAAAAAGGCAATCGATGTGCCTACACATGGCTGAACAGAACTTGACCCAATATTTATGGCAGCACAGGGAAAGACAGGGATGCCAAATCTTTTCATCCTTTTGTAGTCTCCCATCAGACATCTGCAAGCCCAATAGAGTCAATATTTTCAGCAAAGTTGGCCTTCACGACCTGAAAAGCAACCTAAGCAAATGTTAACCCACAGTCAGAGATGTTATGTACAACAAAACTAGTGGGAAACCAATTATGTATTGCCCAGCTGTGTGACCTTCAAAATTAGAGATCTTTAAGCCAACTAAGAGCAAGTGAAGCTAGAGGATGTATTAAGGTTTTCTCTGGTAACAATCTCACAATATTTAGCAAGCTATGTAAATTTCTCTGGGTGTGGTGATCCAAGTTTATAATCCCAGTGCATGGGAGGCTGGGGCAGAGGATCTGGAGTTTGAGGCTGGCCTGGGTTGCATAGTAAGACTCTGTCTTGCTCCACCCTGCCCTCCCAAAAAAAGATATGGAAAACTTCTTGCTCTTCCATTTAAATATATTCTTCCTCCCTTAAATGACTGCTAAAATATAATACATGCAGTGTTTCTCAAAGTATATTCATGGGCAATATACAGTATGTTAGAATAACTCAGGCTGTAATACCAGCTAAACATGCAAATTTGGGGGGCTGAGGGTATACCTCAGTAGTAAAGTGCTTGTCTAACATGCATCACGCTCTGGGTTTGATCGCTGGAAATGCACTTATTGAACGAGTTCCCCAAATAATTCTACATGCAGTCAAGCATAAAAGAGAGTTGGCATTTTTCAACAATCCCTGTACACTTTTTGAACTCATGCTCTCCTACAGCTGCTACCAACTCTCAAAATCGATCTCTTCACTCTGATAGAGTGAAGAGGGAAGCTTTGTGGGAAGCTTTGAATTCCAGTTTGTTACAGACAGCAAGAATTTCTAAGGTTAGAAGCTGGGCGCCATGATAAACTTCTATAATCCCTGTGACACTGGAGGCTGAGGCAGAATGAGCACAGGTCTGAGGTCAGAGGTAGCCTGCACAACTTAGGGAGACCCTGTCTCAAAAACAATTTTTTTTTTTAAAAGGGGCTGGAGATACAGCTCAATTGTAGAACATTTGCAGAGCATGCGTGAAGCCCTGGGTCCAACCTCCCAATAATAAAAAATATATTCTAGATTAGAAATGCAAATGTCAGTTAGGAACTATAGATCACATCTTAAAAGCAAATATATACACACACAAAGGAAGAAAGAAAGAAAGAAAAAGAAAGAGAAAGAAAGAAAGAAAGAAAGAAAGAAAAAATAAACAGACTTCCTTAGTTTTCACCTTCTATTATTTCGGGTGGCTCTGAAAGATGAATGTACTTGGCCTTATATAGATAACACCAAGCTTTCAATGCCTGCAGCCACACCACTGTGGTGTTCGATCCCATCAGATCTTGGAAGCTAAGCAGGGTCAAGCCTGGTTAGTACTTGGATGGAAGACTACCTGGGAACACCAGGTGCTATAGGCTTGGGAGACAGACCCAGAAACCTACTCCCTCCTGCCCCCTCAAAACAAACAAACAAACAAACAAACAAATGAAGCAATCAGTCATTGAAAACCCTATGAAGAGCAGAGAAGCACTAACAATACTGTTTTGCCTGTTGTGCATAGGGTCCCTATGAGTTGGACACTGACTCAATGGCACTTAACAAACTTCCAATGTTTAATCATATTTGAAGTAAACATTTCTTTTCTGAGGCAAGGTCTCACTATGTAGTCCAGATTGGTCTAGAATTGCCTGTTCCCTTGTCTCAGCCTCCTCAGTGCTGGGAATATAGGTAGGGGCCACCATGTCCAGCAATTTATGTAAATATTTCCGCTTTCTTCCCTCCTTTTAAAATTTTCTTTCCTTTCTGTTCTTTTTGTTGCTGTCTTTCCTTTCAGTATAAAAATGCTGAAATATGATGCACTAAAATGTTAACAGTGGTTGTCTCTAATAAGCAGGGTTGTGGATAGGTGACTTTTTCTTCCTCTGTTTGTACTTTTGAATTTCTCAGGGGTAAGTCAGTCAACAAACTTAAAGACCCTTGTGTATGAGAAGGGAGAAATCTGTGGAAGGAAACACTGGCTACCTTAAAAGGAGGGAAATTGGGCAGAATAATTACTTTATGTCTTCACCAGTAGGTGTATTTATTGAAAATAACCTGGAAACATCACAACTGTTTCTCTACATTTTTTTCTTTCTTTCTTTTTTTCTTTTCTGCTCCATTGTCTCTTTTTCTTGCCAACCCTGTCTTCTTGCCCTCCCCAACTGTGAATTTTGTATTAGGAAAGCAGTTAGATGACACCCACCAAAATGAAAGAGCCACTGTCTGCTCCATTCTTGCTATGTAAGTTTAAACCACAGTGCATTTATGTATGGCCTCTTTCTCCTGGAGGACTGAGGAACTTCTTTATAATTCCACTGCTTTTTTTTTTTTTAACTTCCCTATAGGGCAAAGAGAAAGGCAGACCCTCATCTCCGAGCTGGTCACATGTGTGACCTTTTCCCCTGAATTTCCATTTCCCCTGCAACCAATACAGAGCTGAAAAAAAATCCATCTACAGTTTAGTCAGCGGTCTTAGGTAACAACTTCTTTCCTTATTCCTAAAGAGACTAGTCCTGTTAGGGTTTCCTTCCCCAAGCCCTGCAGGCTGGGGATTGAACCCAGGGTCTTACTTGCATGCCAGGCAAATGCTACCACTGAGCCATAGTCCCAGCCTTAGCCCCCCACCCCTCTTATTAAAGAGCCATAGGGAAATCAGGGAGACACATATATATTACTTTGTATCTTTGGACGAATGTTACAATCCTTTTGAACTTTTGCAGTATCCCTCCGCGTTGTCCTCTAAGCATGAGGGAAGAAACCTTAGGCAATGTAGAGTCTAGTATATCTGGCAAAGGGAAAAGCAGCTCCCGCCTCGGCACTCCAGGCTCAGTGCCCTGGCCACGTGACCTCATCACTTTCCCTGATTATCTGGAGATTGTTAACTTTTTCCTCCTGTACAGGAAACAGAGCTACAATTGTCCACTGAGCACAGAGGGAGAAGGTAAACCAGTTCCCAGAGAAGGCACTGCTCAGCACAGCCTGGTTGCCATGGCTGTACCCTGAGAGCTGTTGGCTGCCTTTAGCTGCCAGAGGCAGCAGAGGACAACGTCCAAGAACTCAACACCACACAGCTGTCTCAGCTGCGCCCTTCTTGCTAATAGGGAAGTAAAGTGCAACTTCAAATGTGTCACTCATTTTTAGCTACAGGGGTTATTTTATCTATCTCTGGCCTGAGGTTTTTCAAAAAAGGCAGAAGTTTCAACCCATCAGAAAAAAGTAGTAAAATAGATTTAGGTGTTTTCATCACCAATTCATGTGTTATTCACATTAATCGTTACCGGCACTGGCTGGGGAACCATCCTTAGTAAAACGACTCAGGATAGATTTGGACCACACTTGTTCTTAACTTTCTTCTGATTTGGCATCATTCTTTTACACTGGAGACTAAATGTTGGACTTACAAGCAAGACTTCAGTGACATGTAGAAAAACCATAAGGGTTTAATCATAGTTTTAGATTAATAGGAATATTTTAACCTGAATTGATCAGTATACATATACATGTTGTTGTTGTTAGGTGCTGTCAAGTTATGTCCAACTCATAGTGACCCTCATAGGGTATTAAATGGCTAATTGTTTCCGGTTGCTTCAGGAGTGGATTGCCATGTCCTTTTCCTGTTTTGGGGGTGCTGGGAATTGAACTCAGGACCTCAGAGACTGCAGAGCAGCTCTCTACCAACTGAGCTAAATCCTAGTCCCATACATATACATAGATAAAGCAAAAGTAAATAGATTTGGAAACTCACTATTTGCTACATTTATACAAAAAAAGCTCCACAGGGTCTGATGGTACACACTTAGACACACATCAACTTGGGAGGCAGAGGCAGGAGGACTATAAATTTGAGGGCTGTGTAACTTAGCGAGATCTTGTCCCAAAATAAAAAATAAAAATGGGGGTTGGGGTGCAGCTCAGTGGTAGAGTACTTGCAAAGCATGCATAAGTGCTGGACCCTGGGTTCAGCCCCCCAGTACTACAAGAAAAATAAAATACAGAAAAAGAAAGAAAGAAAAAGAAAGAAAAGAAAAGAAAAGAAAAGAGCTAGGCATGGTGGCTCATGCCTATAGTCAGGAGGATTGCAAGTTCAAGAACAGAGGCAGCCTACATAATTTAACAAGACACTGACTCAAAACTAAAAAATGAAAAATGGGCTGGGCTAGGGAGTACAGTAGAGCACTTGAAAAATATGTGCAAGACTCTGTATCCATCACCCACATACAAAAAAAGAAAGAAAGAAAGAAAAAAAATGAAAAAGAAAAATCTCTGTCAGCCAAGCTTGGTGGCCCATGCCTGTCATCCCAGAACTAGAGAGTTGAGGAAGGGGGATCATTACAAATTCAAGGGCAGCCTGGGCTACCTAATAAGTTCCAGGACGGCCTGGGCTGCACAGCAAGACCCTGTCTTAAAAAAAGAAATATCTCAGGAACAATAATTTATATGCTTTTTCCTTTTAAAGGTTCTTTCTTTCTTTCTTTCTTTCTTTCTTTCTTTCTTTCTTTCTTTCTTTCTTTTTGTGGTACTAAGAGGCTGAAACCGGGGTCTTGTGCTCTACCACTAGGCTGCACTCCCAGACCATGTTAAATTTTTTTTTTTTTTTTTTTTTTTTTATCTTGAGACAGGTCTCCCTATATTACACAGACTGCCTCCGGCCTCAAACTCATGATCCTTCTTGTCTCTGCCTCCCAAATTGCTGGGATGACAAGCGTGCACCACCACATCTAGCTTACCTTTAAAAAGAACTTTTAAAAAAATTAGTGAACATTCCAATGAATGTTGCCATGAGTGATCACTGATGTTATTCAACCACATCAATTCACCTGATATGTCCCAAGAAGTGTCATTAGTATTGTTGTTGTTGTTGTTAGGTGCCGTCGAGTAGGTATCTAACTCATAAGCAACCCTCATAGGGTTTTCAATGGCTGACTGTTTCGGGATTGCCTTGGGAGTGGATTGCCAGGTCCTTCTCCCATTTTTGCGGTGCTGGGAATTGAACTCGGGACCTCAGAGACTGCAGCGCAACGCTCTACCAACTGAGCTAAATCCCAGCCCTGTCATTAGTATTAGTGATCCAGAAACATAAAAGACAGGTCCTTCACCTTCAAGAAGGCTGGTGGGGTGGGTTGAGAGCACTGGAGGAGACAAGCATGAAGAGGAAGTGAGAAGTATTTCAGTATGGTATTAACAGGTCCCTGACATCCTTAAATTTGAGGTTTCTGGGCAGCTCAGGAAACAGGTGTTATTCAAGGCTGGGAGAGTCTACAGCTGAGCTCAGCAACTGTCTTGTGTTGCTCAGGGCTGCCACAGGGGGACGGGGGAGCAACTCTCCCCCACTGAGGACACAGGCTGATTTGTCCTCTATTTTTTTTTCTTTAATAATTTGCCTCTACTGTCACAGTTTTGTTTTGTGTTTTTCCACTCTCATTCCCCACTCAAAACTTCTGATCTTCTCACTGAACAAATACAACTGGTGCACGGGCTTCAGCCCTAAACTGACATGTGTGCCACAGCTGGGTGGCTTGGTTGGTTAAGGTGCTAGAGTTGAGGGCTGCGGCACTTTGTCTTCCTGTTTCTCTCTGATCAGAGAACCATAAGGTAAGCCAGCACCATGGTGCACACCTATCATCCCAGCAACTCGGAGGCTGAGGCAGGAGGATTGTGAGTTTGAGGCCATAGGCAGCCTGTGCAATTTAGTGAGACCTGTTTCAAGATAAAAAATGAAAAAGGGATTAGGGGTGCAGGTCAGTGGTAGAGAGGTCAACTCCTGGTACTATGCAGAGAGGGGGGGTGGGGAGGCCATTAGGTAAATCTTTTAACTTCCTACTTGCAAATCTCACTCTTTCCTGCCTAAGTGCTTTCAAATGGTTACCCAACTATTTTGGTTTAGTTTGGTTACAGACTTCCTCTAGAACCCAGGTCTTCCCAGTATTGACTTCTGGCATTATTAAAATGAAAGGAAACATGTGTCCCATTGATACAAGTCTGTGGCACCACCCTCAGAGAAACCCAGGAAAAACCCAGGAGTATCTTTGAAATAACTTCTAAGTTTTTTTTTTTTTTTTTTTTTAACTTTACCTGGGGCCATGTGGGGTGGCTCATACCTATAATCCCAGCACTCAGTAGGCTAAAGCAGGACGGATGTACATTCGAGGCCAGCCTGGGCTGCATAGTGAGGCACTATCTCCAAAACAAATAAACAAATGACCCCAAACCTAGGGTAAGGCCTTTAAAAAGCTGTGAGGTGGTGCTGTTCACTGTTTTAAACACCAGGGAATTAAGGCTCAGAAGACAGAGGTGACTGTCTAAGGTTTACACAACAGAAAGTAGCAGAACTGGGTTAGGAAGTGTAGCTCAGTAACATAGTGTATATTCAATATGCTCAGAGGAGTTAGGTTCCATTCCCAATACAAAAAAAAAAAAAAAAAAAAAGAGTAGCAGACCCAAGAGTCAATGTAGGTCTTTGATTATTAGCTCTGACTAGTATCTCTCTATTTCTTCCACCATCACCACCAGGGTTTTCACAAAGAACAGGACAAAAATCCATCTGTAAAAAATCCATTGGTACCCTTTTCTTTTCAAATTATTTGACGTTTAAGGAAGTAGGGTGGCATATACCTGTAATCCCAGCACTCAGAAGGCTGAGGCCAGAGGGTGGAGAGATGGAGGTCAGCCTGCGGCTACATATTAAAATTCTCTCTCTCTCTCTCTCTCTCTCTCTCTCTCTCTCTCTTTCTTTTTCTTTCTTTCTTCTCAGTACTTGGGGTTTGAACCCAGTCCTCACACATGCTTTGCAAGTGCTCTACCACTGAGCTGTATCTCCAGCCCATTTTCTACTTTTTATTTTGAGACAGGATTTCACTAAGTTATGAAGGCTGCCTCTAGCCTTGAACTTGCAATCCTCCTGCCTCTACCTCTCGAGTAACTGGGATGATAGGTGTGAGCCACAGTGCCTAGCAAGACTCTTTCTTAAAAAAATAAAATAAAATTGCAAGATAAGGCTAGGCTGAAAATATAGTTCAGTGATAGAATGTTTACCTAGCATGCTCAAGGCCCTGGGTATGATCCCCAGTACAATAAGGAAAAGGAAGGAGAAGGAGAAGGAGAAAGAGAAGGAGGGGAAGGGGAGGAGGAGGAGGAGGAGGAGGAAGGGGAGGAGGAGGAGGAGGGGAAAGAGGAGGAGGAGGAGGGGGAAGAGGAGGAGGAGGAGGGGGAGGAGGAGGAAAGCAAACCACCTATGCTTATAGCTATATCAGAAACTAGAGATGTCACACAGAGTTCACACACAAAAGATTCAAAGAAATCTTGTTCCTACTTTCAAAGGCTCTCTCCAAATCTAGTTTCTAGGATACAAATCCTTGAGCAAACCTTCCTTCCTTTTCATTTCTAATCCTACTTCTATCACTGAAGTGGGTAAAGTCAAACTTTATGTATGATAATAATAGCTCTATAATCCTCTTTGTTGTTGTTAGGTACCATTCAGTCAGACCTGACTCATAGCAACCCTATGTACAACAGAATGAAACATTCCCTGACACTGTGCCATACTTGGCACTATGTCAGTGCTTCTCTGCTATTCATAGGTCTTTTAAGGGCTGATTGTTTTGGGATTGCTTTGGGAGCAGATTGCCATGTCATCCTCCCATTATTATGGTGCTGGGGATCAAACCCAAGGCCTCAGAGACTGCAGAGCAGCGCTATACCAAATGAGCCAAACCTCAGCCCATAATCCTCTTTACAAAGTTAAAAGTGACTTCCATACCTGAGTCTAGTAGCATGCCTGCCATCTCTGCACTCAGGAGGCTGGGCAACATAGCCAGACCTCATCTGAAAAAAAAAAAGAAAAGAAAAGAAAAAAAACTTACAATAAACAAAAAGTTAAATTCAAAATTTCTTCAGATTTTGTGGTACATGTCTGCTTTGTTCCAGAGGGAAATGTTCACTAATTAAATCTTGGTATTAATAGCTTAAGTTTTCTCTCTAAAGTTTAGTGTTTTCTAGATGATAAAAGGGTTTGACATTTTAACTATTGACTCAAGGCATATGACAGGTGCCCCCTTGTAATTTGAAAACTACAGGTAGTACTTGATAGGTGGACACACAAACTCAATCTCAAGTTTAAGGCCAGAGGCAGCCTGCACAATTTAGTGAGACCGTGTCACAAAAACAAAAGAGTTTTTGGGGTGCATCTCAGTGAGAGAATATTTGCTAGCATGTAAGGCCCTAGATTCAACCCCTCAGTACTGCTAAATAAATAAATGCATCTGATGGATGAGTACATGGTGAACATCAGGCAGGGGAAAATTATTCTTTCATTCTTTCTATTTTTGTATATGTTTGAACTTTTCCACAAAAAGTACAGCTATCTAAATACATATATTAAATAAATATTTTAAACAAAAATATTTGAGAGACACATACATATATGAATATATGTATGGGTTTTTCTTTGTTTTAAAACAAGCATTTTTGCTGGGTGTGGTGGTACAGGCCTGTAATCCCAGCAATCGGGAGGCTGAGACAGGATGACTGCCAAGAATTCAATGCCAGTCTGGGCTACATGGGGAGACCCTGTGACAAGCTTATAGCCAATATCATATTAAATGGGGAAAACTTGAAACCATTCCATCTAAGATCAGGAGCAAGACAAGGATATCCACTCTCTCCTCTCATTCAATATTGTGATCCAACTCCTAGCCAGAGCAATAGACAAGAAAAAGATAGGCAAGGAAGAGGTCAAATTATCCTTATTTGTGGACAACATGATCCTTTACCTAAAGGACTTCCAAAATTCCTTCAGAAAACTCTTAGAGCTAATTAATGCCTTCAGCAAAGTCGCAGGATACAAAATAAATACACAAAACTCAGTAGCCTTCCTTTACACCAATAGTGAGCAGGAAGAAAAGGAAATTAAAGCAATAATCCCATTTACAATAGCCCAACAAAAAATTAAATATTTAGGTATCAATCTAACCACAGACTCTGAAGATCTCTATAAAGGAAAATTGCAGGGGATACTAGAAGATGGGAGGATCTCCCTTCCTCATGGATTAAGAGAATTAATGTTATAAATATGGCTATATTACTAAAAACAATTTACAGATTTAATGCAGTCCCCATTAAAAGTCCAATGACAGACTTTGCAGAAATAGAAAAACTAATCTTAAAATTTGTGTGGAAGACAAAAGACTATATATAGCCAAAACAATCTTAAGCTGCAAAAACAATGCAGGTGGGATCACTATACCTGGCTTCAGATTATACTACAGAGCTATGGTTGCAAAAACAGCTTGGTACTGGCACAAAAATAGGCTTGAAGACCAATGGAACAGAATCAAAGACCCAGAAATACCCAAGCAACTACAGCCACCCAATTTTTTTTTTTTTTTTTTTTTTTTTTGGTACTGGGGGTTGAACCCAGGGTCTCACGCCTGCATGCTCTGCAAGTGCTGGACCACTGAGCTTCGCCCTCAGCCCATTTTTTTTTTTACTTTTTGAGACAGGGTCTCGCTAAATTACACAGACTGCCTCTGGTCTCGAACTTGCGATCCTCCCGCCTCCACCTCCCGAGCCGCTGGGATTACAGGCGTGCGCCACCGTGCCTGGCCAGCCACCTGAGTTTTGACAAAGGGGCTAAGGATATTCAATGGAAAAAAGCCTCTTCAACAAATGGTGCTGGGAGAATTGGGTATCCATTTGCAGAAAATTGAAAATAGACCCATATATCTCAAATTACATGAGAATCATTTTGAAATGGATAAGTGACCTTAACATAAAACTGGGAACTTTAAAACTACTAGAAGAGAAGATAGGAAAAATGCTCCAACATATAGGCGTAGGAAAGTATTTCCTTAACAAGGCTCCAGTTGCCCAGGAAATGGCACCAAGAATTAACAAATGAGATTACATGAACTTAAAAAGCTTGTGTACAGCAAAGGAAACAATCAATAGCGTTAAGGGGAGCCTACAGAATAAGAGAGAATCTTTGCATTCTTATACATCAGACAGAGGACTAATTTCAAGAATATACAAAGAAGAAAGCAAATACCAAGACAACAAATAATCCAATACATAAGTGGGCAAAAGAAATAAACAATTCTCAAAGGGAGAAGTTTGAAGGGCCAAAAAACACATGAAAAAATGTTCAATGTCCCTAGCCATTGGGGAAATGCAAATCAAAGCAACACTGAGATTCCATCTCATTCCAGTAAGAGTGGCCAAGATCAACAAAACAAATAATAAAAAATACTGGCAAGGATGTGGAGAAAAAGAATAGAACTGCCAAACAACCCAGCAGTACCACTCTTGGGAATATACTGAAAGGATAATAAGTCATCATACCATAGGGACACCTGCAGCAGTCTTCACAATCACAAAGGAATTGAATCAAGCAAAATGTTCATCAACAGAGGAATGGATAAAAAAAGTTGTGGTATATATACACAATGGATTATTACTCAGCAATGAAAAAAGAATGAAATAATGTCATTTGTGGCAAAATCAATGGAACTGGAGAATATCATCCTAAGTGAACAAAATCAGGCCCAGAAAGAGAAATACCATATGTTCTCAATCATATCTGGGAGCTAAAGCTAACTTAAAGGAAGAAAAAAAATCTATAAATACATTGTTGTTGTTGTTGTTAGGTACTGTCAGTCCTGTCTGACTCATGGAGACCAACATAGAGTTTTCCATGGCTGATTGTTTTGAGATTGTTTGGGGAGTGGACATCCTTCTCCCATTTTTTTCTGGTGCCGGGAATTGAACCCAGGTCTTCGGAAAGTACAGAGCAGCACTCTACCAACTGAGCTAAACCTCAGCCCCATAATATGTGGATAATATTTTTAAAAGGACAATCTAGCTCATCTAAGAGGGGAAAATATAAGTGGAGTAGAAAGAAAGAGGGATACCAGCTGCGGTGACTCATGCCTATTTCCCCAGTAACTTGAGAGGTGAAGGCAGGAAGATTGTGAGTTAGAGGCCAGAGGCAGCCTGTGGAGCTTAGTGAGACCCTGTCTCAAGATAAAAAGTAGAAAAAAATGGGCTGGGGGTGCAGCTTAGTGGTAGAGCACTTGTAAACCATGTGTGTGGCCCTGGGTTCAACCCTCAAGTACCACAGGAAAAAAAGAAAGAGGAAAGAAAGAAAAAGAAAGAAAGACAGAAGAGAGAGAGAAAGAGAGAAAGAGAGAGAGAGAGAGAGAGAGAGAGAGAGAGAGAGAGGAAGGGAGGGACGGAAGGAGGAAGAGGAGTGGGGGGAGGAGCAAAGATTGTGGAAGGGAGATGGGGAGGGGAAATAATACAGAGGGTTAAAAAGGGGGAGAGGACAATCTCAAATTACATGATACAACTACATGAATACATGGGAAAAATGGGAATATAACCCATAATTGCATATGATTTTTACAACCTATTAAACAGTTTCATAAATTATGTAAGTTGATGTAAATGTAACCAAAAGTGATGTAATTGGTACACAATAGAAATAGCAAGAGCCTTACTACTCTGTACTTCACTAATATTTATTAGCTAAAGAAAATAGAAAGAAAAGAAGAAAGAAAGGAAGAAAGGAAGGAAGGAAGGAAGGAAGGAAGGAAGAAAGAAAGAAAGAGAAAGAAAAGCAAATTAGAAAGCTGGCCAATGGACCTTTCCTTGCAGGTTATCTTTGAAGTAGGACTGCAGGCTACATCATCTTATTCATATCTACTCTAAAATCTTCAAAAAAATGCTTTAGTAAATACTTAAATGTCCTCTCTCTCTTTTCTCTTTCTTTCTTTCTTTCTTTCTTTCTTTCTTTCTTTCTTTCTTTTTTTCTTTCTTTCACAACACTAGAGGGGTTGAACCCAGGGTGTCCCTCATGTTAGGCAAGTACTCTACCACTGAGCAGCACACCTAGTCCCTTTTTTATTTTTTATCTTGAGATAGGGACTCACTGAATTGCACAGGCTGCCTCTGGCTTCCAGAGTCACTGGGATTACAGACATGAGCCACTGTGCCCAGCTTTTGAGTCACTATCTCTTAAGACTTCCCTATAAACTGGGCAAGGTGGTGCACATCTGTAATCCCAATGACTTGGGAGGTGGAGGCAGTTTGATTGTAAATTCAAGGCCAGAGGCAGCCTGCATAATTTATGGAGACCCTATCTCAAATAAAAAGTAAAACAATGGGCTAGAGGTGCCACTCAGTGCTAGAGCACTTACAAACATGCATGAGGCCTTGGATTTAACACACCAGTACTGGGAAAAATAAAAATAAGTAAGTAAGTAAGTAAATAAATAAATAAATAAATAAAGTCAGGTGTGGTGGCACATGTCTGTAATACCAGCACTCAGGAAGCTGAGGCAGGAGGATCCGTATGAATTCAAGGCCAGCCTGGTCTACATAGGGAGTTCCAGGATGGTCTGGGCTATACAACAAGCCCCTGTCTCAAAAGACTAAATAAATAACTAAATAAATACTTCCATACAGGAGTGTTTCGGGCCTATTCCTGCCAGAATGGGCATTACTGTTTCTCAGGGAGAAAGAGAGTTAAATCGTGGTGTTTTTTTTATTTTTTATTTTTTTGGGTTTTTTTTTGTTTTGTTTTGTTTGTGGTACTTAAGGGTTGAACCCAGGGCCTTGTGCATATTTTGCAAGTGCTCTGCCACTGAGCCCCATCACCTAGCTCATTTTTTACTTTTTAATTTTGAGACAGGGTCTTACCAAATTACACAGGCTGCCTCTGGATTTGAACTCATGATCTTCCTGCCTCCACCTCCTGAGTCACTGGGATTACAAATGTGTACCACCACACCCGGCCTTATTTTTGAAGCTGGGTCTCACTATGGTCTCAATCTCTTGATCTTCCTGCCTCAGCTTCCAAAGTGCTGGGATTGCAGGCCTTCACCTACCATGCCCAGTTTATAAAATATATCATTAAGAAGTGCAGATTTGTATGTTAATTTGCAAAACCTTTTCATCCTGTGTGCTAAATATGCAGGAATCCCAGAGGTCTGGGACAAGAATGCATGGCTGTCTGGGCATACTGAAATGGCAGACATTCTTTTAACATCTGTGGACCTTGTCCCTTCTGCCTCTGTCTCCTAGTCTTAAGCCACTCAGTGTCCTAGTTTCTAGTCTTGCCCTTTTTCAACCTTTCAACAAAACAACACAGTAGTATAACAATGCTTGTTATATTTAAATGTGCATACAAATCATTTGGAAAGTTGCTTAAATGTAGATTTGAATTCAACAGGTCTAGAGTGGGCCTGAGATTCTGTCTTTCTGACAAGTTCCCAGAGAATACCCATTATTCTTGGTCCATAGACCACACTGGGTTTACAAGGTACATACACCACTGCACCTGGCTTTATATAGGGATTTCAAGGCCAACCTGATGGGGTGGGGTGGGGGGTGGAGAGTGAGAGAGAGAGAGAGAGAGAGAGAGAGAGAGAGAGAGCGAGCGAGCAAGAGCGACCCTGTCTCAAAACAACCGCAACAACAAGCTAGTATATTTCTTTTTGCTGTTGTTGTTAGGTGCCATGAAGTCAGATCTGACTCACAGCAACCCTCATAGAGTTTTCAATGGCTGATTGTTTGGGGATTGTTTCAGGGAGTGGATTGTCACAACCTCCCATTTTTTCAGTGCTGAGGATCGAACCCAGGTCCTCAGAGACTGCAGAGCAGCACTCTACCAACTGAGCTAAACCCCAGCCTGATAGAGTTTTACTACATATTAATCAAAAGTTTCCATAAACTTTGTAAGTTGATGAAAGTGTAAACAAAAGTGATGTAATAGTTGCACAATGGAAAAAGCAAATGCTGTAATACTCTGTACCCCACCAACATTTATCAATAAAGGGGAAAAAAGGGTCACATACATTTTTACCCTACATATAGCTATTTTAACATTTCCATTTAAAATATCTCACAAAGTAATGTCTCTGTGCAGGCAATCCTCACAATTGTTTTCTTGGTGGTTGTGTCAAAGTCCTTGATTTTCAGCTGGTGGAATTTAAACCAGATCCTGGGGTGAAACCTCTTTCCTTTTCCATATTCCTCAAAATTTCCCTTTTTGTCCTGCCTCACACACAGCCAGATCCATTTATTATTAACTCATGGAGGTCATACTTCATTTTACCCCACCTACTTCCCCCTCTCCAATTGAGTCAGAATTTGAAGGATGTACAGGAACTCACTATAGTGAGATGGAGGATAAGGAGCCTATGAGGGATCTAGGCATGGTGGTGCACGCCTGTAATCCCAGCATTGGGGAGGTGGAGGCAGAAGGATTATGAGACTGAGGCTAGCCTGGGCCACAGGGTGAGACCTTGTCTCACAAAACCAAAATAAAAGCTGGGTGTGGTGGTACCTGCCCATAATTCTGGTACTGGAGAGGCTGAGGCAGGAGGATTGCTGTAAACTTTAGGCAACCCTATACTACACAGGCAGTTACAGGCCAGTCAGGGTAACATAACCAGACCCAGTCTTAAACAACAAAACAAACAAAAAAGTGCGTCCGAGGAGAGTGACTGTCTTGAACCTCAGCTGAATGGCCAGAAAGTGCAAGTCCAGGCCGGTTTGGCTTGAGGGGAGAATTTTACAGGTATTTGTGGGAAATAAGGTTAAAAGTTGAGTGAAGGCAGGCCAAGGGTTAGAATGGAGCTTGTTGTCTTGGTCCGTGGATGCCTTGAATCCCCACGGTGCTTGAGGGAGAGCAGTGCTCGGTTAAATAAACATTATAGGAAGCCATTGTTTGGAACTAAATTCCTTCACCAGGTTAAAAATCAAAATGGGGTCACTCACAATAAACTCCCAGTTCACAAAAATGAAACTAAGCTCTTTATCTGACCTTCCCAGAAATCAGGATTAAAGAGATAACAGCCCACTTTTACAAAACTGGACAACTTCAATTGACATGATAATGATGTGTCCTCGGTTTTAATGTGTACACAAGAGAAGTCTCGGAATGTTAACTCACCATTTATAGTTCCCATTGTTAAGTCCCAGTCACAGTGAAAGTTAACTTTGGCCAGTCCACTCTTTTGTCCTGCTGTCTTCAGTCTTTCCCTGTCTATAGAAAACCATGCTTTTCTGCTCTACTCATCAAACAAACTTTTCTATTTTGGGGAATGAATGGTTGCCTGATTCTAGAATTAAAAATAAGGCCAGAGCTGGGGATGTAGCTCAATGGTAGAGCACATGCCTACTGTGTTTGAGGCCCTGGGGTGGATTCGGAGCACGGTGTAACAAAAGAAAGGCTAACTAAGGGTGATAGTGCCCGGCATGGAGAGCCAGGTTTGGTTGTGCACCATTGTCATCCCAGCACTTAGGAGGCTGAGGCAGGAGAATCGAGAGTTCAAATCCAGCTGGGACTACAGAAAAGATTCTTTCTTGAAAAAGCAAAGAAGCTGGGTGCGGTGGTGCACACCTGTAATCCCAGCGACTTGGGAGGTAGAGGCAGGAGGATTGCAAGTTCAGGACCAGAGGCAGTCTGTGTAATTTAACGAGACCCTGTCTCAAAAAGTAAAAAAAAAAAAAAAAAAAAAGGGCTGGGGGTGTAGCTCAGTGGTCCAGCACTTGCTAGAGGTAGGGGACCAGCTATAGGGATTAGAATGCTAGGGTTCTCCACTTAGTTCTGGGGTGACTGGATGGTTAATTTAGTTCATTGGGGTATGGACTGTTATGTGATTAAATGGTGCTTGTAGAAGATGAATTTGTGTAGAAATATGTCATAAATATTCCAAATTCTGTATAGGGTTTAGTCCTACAGCACCTCAGAAACAACCCCCCCAATTTAAGGCAGCTTCTTGTCTGACCATAGCCAGTTTTCTTAACTTTTATCTCCCTTAACTTTTAAAATAATGATAATTCCTAATTTTGTTTGATTTCTTTTTAAAAATGATTTTGTCTGTTTGTTTGTTTATTGCGATAGGATCTTTTATGCACTCCAGAGAGCTCTGGAGCTCACTGTGTAGCCTAGGTTGGCTTCAAACTCTTGATCCTCTGGATTCAGCTTTTTGAGTGCTGGGATTAAAGGTGTTTGCCAACTTGCCCAGCGAATTACTGATTTAAAAGAACAAATGGCATAAATCAGCATAAACTTTAGGATTAAAGAAAAACATGCCGGGCGAGGTGGTGCACGCCTGTAATCCCAGCGGCTCGGGAGGCGGAGGCGGGAGGATCGCAAGTTCGAGACCACAGGCAGTCTGCGTAATTTAGCAAGACCCTGTCTCAAAAAAGTAAAAAAATGGGCTGGGGTGCAGCTCAGTGGTCCAGCACTTGCAGAGCATGCAAGCGCGAGGCCCTGGGTTCAACCCTTAGTACCGCAAAAAAAAAAAAAAAAAAAAAAGAAAAACATGAAAAATATTTTTAAAGTGCTATATACATGGAGCAAACAACAATTTTCCCACAACATATTTTAAAATGTAAGATATTTTGTGCATGGATGTGTGTGTGTATGTTCTTATCTTTTGAGAGTAGGTCTCCCCATATAGCCTAAACTGTCCTTGAACCAGTGAGCCTCCTGCCTTAGCTTCATGGAGTGCTGGATTATAGGTATACAGCACACTTGGCTGAGGGGGAGCTTTCTGGCAAATTTCTGGCATATCCTAGGCATGTTTTCCACCCAAAGCTCAGCCAGCTTTGAGGCAAATTGAAGTTGTGCAAGAGCAGAGTACAAAGTACCTATGCTTGGTCAGTTACACATATTATCCGGAAAATGCTGTAGGATACATTGTGACAAAGAGTGACTGAGGATGGCTGAGCAGAGTTGGGAGAGGGAGTGGATTATCACCCAAGGATTTTGGATTTAGACCTGCAAGGATTGTGAGCAGAGGCAGGGTATGGGCTCTTGGATACAACAGGCAAACTCGGGATGCCCAGTACCAGATACCTTGCAAGCCAGAAAGAGGAAGATCTGGCTCAGGGTCTTTACTCTGGCACAACCACAGCAGGCTCCAGGACTTTAGAATAGTGTTTGTCATTCCCCAGGATGCATCTGTATTTACCTGGAGGCCAGGCTAAAACAGATACAATGGGCCCCAGAGTTTCTCAGTTGGTAGGTTTGGGTGGGATTCATAATTTGCCTTTTAACAAGTGTTTGATTCTTAGAAAACATTAGTCCCTGATCCTCACTCTGATTCTTTGAAATTATTGGTCCCTCTCTGGTTTAGCAAATCACCAGTCTGAAATCAAACACAAAAACCAAGGGGCTTGTTTGCAGTCACCGAGTATGCCCCAGTGATAGTTCTACAAGCTCCTAAGTCTTTCCCTGCCCTGAATCCTGCCAGCCTGCAAAAACCAGTTCAGAAATGGTTAGTTCCAAGCCATTTTGCCCAGTTAGTATATGTGCATATTGAGAATAACACTTGAGCAAGTAGGTTTTCAAGTATAATAATGTCTTTATAAATCAAGAACCTGCCAGTTGTGGTGGCACATGCCTGTAATTCCCAGAGGACATGACAATGGACCTGAGTCTTGGGGCATCAGGGAGAATATTCTGATCTAGGCCAAGGAAGCAACAATATTTATAAAGGCAAGGAGGAGATCTATGCAGCATGACTTCCTTGCAGGGTGTGGCAGCAGATGGAACTGGAAATTAAGCAAGGACATCAAATAAAGTAATTGCATGCATAAGCAGATATACTAGCTTTCATGCTGGATAATATTTGGAATAGATTGGTCAAATACAAAGTAGGAAAATTTCAGGAAATGTGACAAATAACTGGAGTTTTTAATATATTAATTTATCCTTAAGGGGAATGACCTTTGTTAACAATGAAACATTCAGTAAAATATTAGGAAGGGCCATGATTAGGTGATTAAAAAGAAGAAACTCAATACTCTGTAAGATGGTGGTAGACTCTTAATTTAGTCACACTGTTTGAATATTATGACTATCACAAGAAAAAAGGTAAGACACTTTTTTTTTTTTTTCAGAGGAGGGTCTTCTTTATAGCCTAGGTTGGCCTCATGTTCATTATGTAGCTCATGTTAGCCTTGAGCTCTTGATCCTCCTACCCCAGCCTCCCATGTGCTGGAATTACCAGCACATGGGAGTACTATCTAGAAGAAGCTAAGATGCTCATTAGAGGGGGTTTGTTCCCATTAGACCAAACAATATAAATCTTCCCCAAGTCTTAGACTTATTATCTGACTTGGGACTGATTTGTTGGCTTATCAGTGTTTAAAAAGTTTTCATATTATCCAATTTAGATTTATAGTCTTGAATACCTGCAGAAAGAATGGTATTTTCAATAAATTTGTCTTTTCTTTTACAACTTTAGTATATATAAATCAATTTTAGCCAAAGTCCATTGTGGCAGACACTATGTCCATCTATCTAGTGGAGGGTTTTCCTTTCTTTTGTTGACCTACCACTCTTCCAAACATGGTGCCTTTCTCCATGGATTGTTTCCTCCTGACTACATGTCCAAAATAAGCAGGATCCAATCAAGCCATCCTTGCTTCCAAGGAGCACTCTGGCTGCACTTCTTCTAGGACAGATCTGTTGGTTCTTTTGACAGTCCATGGTATGTTCAATAATTGTCTCCAGCACCATAATTCAAAAGCATCAATTCTCCTCGTGTCTCCCTTATTCAATTTCCAGCTTTCATAACCATGTGATGATAAGAAGTTGTAGTAAAGGATGAGAAGGGAATTAACAGAAGTCACCTCAGAGTGTGACAAAGCAGCAGCTAACTCATTTTGAGCATGGGATATATGGAGGGTTGGAGGGCAACTTAGATCTTTTTAGAAAATTGTTATTGAGCCAGGCATGGTGACTTGCACCTGTAATACCAACAACTTTGGATGTGGAGGCAAGAGGATTATGAGTTTGAGGCCAGAGGCAGCCTGTGTAATTTAGGAAGACCCTGTCTCAAGATAAAAGAGTAAAAAATGGGCTGGGAGTATAACTCTGGTAGAGTGATTGCAAAGCATGTGTGAGGCCCTGGGTGCAACACCTCAGTACTTAGAAAGTAGGGAGGAAAGAAAGAAAGAAAGAAAGAAAGAAAGAAAGAAAGAAAGAAAGAAAGAGGAAAGGAAAGGAAAAGAAAAGAAAAGAAAAGAAAAAAATGAAAAATATTTGAAGCTGAGGCACATGCCTGTAATTCCAGTACTTGGGAGGCTGAGGCACAAGGATTGTGAGTTCAAGGCCAGCCTGGGCTACATAGTGATACCCTACCTTAAAAATATTCATTATTGAAAAATATTGCTTTATGGAACATTTCAAGCATTTGTGTTGTTGTTAGGTACCGTCGAGTTGGGTCTGATTCATAGCAACCCTATGTACAACAGAATGAAATATTCCCCAACACTGTGCCATGCCCAGCACTATTGTCAGTGCTTCTCTGCTATTTATAGGGTTTTAAAAGGCAGATTGTTTCCAGAGTGGGTTGCCAGGTCCTTCTTCCTAGCCTGTAGGACTTGGTATTCCCAGGCAGTCTCCCAGGTCTAACTAGGCCAATCTTGCTTAGCTTCCAACATCAGGTATGATCAGATGCCAGGGTGCTATGGCTGTAGCCTTTCAAACATCTGGAAGTACAGAAACTAATATGTTTGCTGTTGTTGTTGTTAGGTGTACTCATTTGAATACCAACCAGATTGAACAAATAGTAATTTTTTTTGAGTTAAGCCTTAAAAAGTTGAATGGAAGCTGGGCATAATGGTACACCTTCTATTCCTAACTACTCGGGAGATTGAGGCTTACTTGAGACTGAGGATTACTTGAGTCCAGGAGTTTGAGGCCAGCCTGGGCAACATATTGAGATCCTGTTTTAAAAAAATAATAAAAAATAAAAACTAAAAAAAGTGGAAGAAGATATCAGCAGACCCAGGCTCATAGCACATGCGCCTTCATTTTCAGACAGGATCAAGTCGTGGTATCTTGACCAGACAGAAGATGCTTTTGGACTGCTGGTTTTAGAGTCAGAAAGAAACAAGACATGGCTTCACTTCTCAGAGGGCTAAGGAATTGGATCTTATACCCTGCCAAGCACTTTTACATTTAGATGCCATACAAGTTTCTGTGTGACATCCATGATGTATAAGCTTCAAAGTTTAGTAAAGCTTTGGCTCTGTGACCACATTTGGTCATCACTCCAGTCCTCAGCATTGTGGGGTCTTTTTTCTAAAACAGGAAGCTGAGGTACAGAGAGAGTAACTAGATAGGAATAAATGCTATAAGAACATATACTGTTATTTAAAAACATTTATACTGTTCATTGATTCTTCAGTGGCAACATGAATAAGTAGATAATGGTTTCTGGTAGCTGGGATTTAGCTCAGTTGGTAGAGTGCTGCTTTGTACTTTCTGAGGACCCAGCTTCCATCCCCAGCACTGCAAAAATGGGAGGACATGGCTGCTCACTCCTGAAGCAATCAACCATTGAAAACTCTATGAGGGTCACTGTGAGTCAGACCCGACTTGATAGAACCTAACAACAACAACAGCAGCAGCAGCAGTAATGGTTTCTAGGTGTTATAAATTCATCATGGAAGTTGGGCATGGTGGTGCATAAGTGTAATCCCAGGTGCTCAGAAGGCTGAGGCAGGATTGCTTGAGCTCAGGAGTTAGAGGCTAGTTAGGACAACATAGAAAGACCCTGGAAAAGCAGAAGGAGAAGGAGGAAGAGGAAGAGGAGGAGGAGGAGGAGAGAAAAAGAAGAGGACAACCCATCAGAGGCATATCGGTGAACATTTATGGCACCTAATACCTGCTGGGCATGGCACAGTGTCAGGAAGTGTTTTGTTCTGTTGTACATAGGGTGGCTATGAGTCCAAGCCAACTCAATGGCACCTAGCACCACCACCACCACTAACTTGGAAAGAGTTTTACATTGTAGAAAGCAAATCTTACCAAGCTGTGAGATATAATAATGCATTTCAGGGACTGGGAAAGAGAGCCTCATTGAAGTCTGTGTCTTGCTCACCGTTGTACCAGCACTACTACGTGGCAGATCTCTGGCCCAGAAACCACATTCTTCTCCCATGTATACCACATTTCATTAACTGCTACACGGTGTCTATTCTCCAAAAAAGACTGGATGGTGTCTTTACTAATTGCAGCTTTACCTTCCCTCCTGGTTTTGGGGCTGTAAGACCTGTGCATTTATTGTTGTTGTTGTTAGGTGCTGTCGAGTCGGTATCCAACTCATAGAGACCCTCTGTACAACATGGAAAACATTATTGTCAGTGCTTCTCTGCTGTGCATAGGGTTTTCAATGGCAGATTGATTTTTGGGAGGGGGTTGCCAGGTCCTTCTCCCAAGCCTACAGCTTCTGGTGTTCCCAGGTGGTCTCCCATCCAGGTACTAACCAGGCCCGACCCTGCTTAGCTTCCGAGATCTGACAGGATTGGATGCCACAGGGCTATGGCTGCAGGCCTACTGTACATTTATAGTGAACCATAAGTTCTGTTTGCTGCAGAACAGATTTGTTCACACATTGCTGCTGCATATAGGCATATGATTAGTGGAGTACATGGACAATTTTCTCTCACTTCCACAGTGGTATTTCTTATGCCTATTTTCCCAGTTGCTGCTCCTGTTTAGCCTATAGCCCTGCAGTTGCCAATGCTCATGTCAGTCTTTCTGACCTTTCCTCCAAATTAGTCACTCCAGCACTTCACCTAAGACATGTTGATCCTATCCTCAGGTCCCTGCCAGGAAAGCCTGTCACATCACAGTGGAAAGTGTGGCTTCCTGGGCTCCCTGCTGGAACAGGGCCCTTGCTGGCCCAGCTTTGGCGCCAGTCCTTGGGTCTGTTAGAACCAGGAAAGCTGTTGATGGGCTGTGACAAATGCTGCCCTGGCAGATTGTACAAGCAGTGGCTGGACTGAGAGCAGAGTGCATTGCAGGTGCCTGGGAAGGGACTTTCTGCCCTCCTGTGTTCCAAGAGACCCCTGCAGCTGTGAGAGGAGGTTTTTTTTACTTCCAATACATTGGCATTTCTCATCATTGTGCCATAGAGAGAATCTAAGAGGATCCAAAAGAATTAACTCAAAATCTTTTGTGTGAGGCCTGTTAGATAAGTATGGCTGCAGGAGGTTGCAGACTTGGATTCAAGAATTAGCTGTGATTTGGGGATGTTCTTGGATGCTATGAATGACTCAGTCTGGCTTAAGCAAAAAGAAAATTTATTATTTTTCATAACTAGAGGTAGGGTGAGCTGCAGGCCCTATTTGATCAGTGATGTGATTAAGGACACAGTTCTTTCCTCTAACCGTCCTTCCTTCCTTCCTTCTTTCCTTTTCTTTCCTTTATTTTTCTTTGTCTTTCTTTCTTTGTAGTTCTGGAGGCTGAATCCAGGACCTCACAGCGTTCTCTTGTCCCCTCACTCCTTCCATCCTCAAAGTCAGCATCATCCTAACAGGAGTCTTGTCAGTTCTTCCTCATGGTTCCAAGATGATTTTTCACTAAGGCTGCCTCCAAGGTTGCCAGTGGCAGAGCTATAGGCTTCTTGGGTCACTATCAGCAAGCAGAAACCTCTCCTAAACAAGGACTGTAAATTATCTGCTTCAGTCTGCTCAGCCCAACTTAGGTCTCCAGCCTAACACTCCTGGACAGGTAAGGTCTTCTTGGGAATGTTATGTTGATGAGTTCCACCATGTCCTGTCCTACATGGAAGCTACTATAATGTGTGACAACTGAGCACTGTAGCTGGTCTTAATATGTGTTGTAAAGTACTCATTAGATCCCAAAAATTTCACACACACACACACACACACACACACACACGATCACTTACACATGCATGCATGGAAAATCTCTAATTTGGGGGGGATGGATTACATGTTAGAAAAATGTTTTGGATATCTCTCCCCCTCCTCTTCCTGCTTCTCCTCTTCCTCCTTCTCCATTTTACAGTGCTGGGGACAGAAACAAGGGCCTTGAACATAATAGGTGAGTGCTCTACTGCTCAGCTACATGCCAGCCCCTGTTTTGGATATACTGGCTTACATAAAATTTACTAAAATTAATTTCAACTCTTTTAACTTTTTGACTGTGGCTACTAGAAAATTTAAAATTACATATCTGATTGCTTTCTGTTTCTATCTGGCTCACATAAACCAGGACCTATTCCCAGAAATTGAGGGTGACAGATTTCTAAACAAAATCATGTTTTTCTTTTTTTTTTGTTTTGTTTTTTTAAGAAAGAGAAAGTTGTCTTCTGCTTTTAAAATAACCAATGCATCATATTTATTTACAGATATTTATTTTTTTTTTTTTTTGAGACAGGGTCTCATAGCCCACAGTGCCCTAGAATTTGCTACATAGTATGTAGACCAGGCTGGACTCAATCTCAAGACCCTCTTGCCTCCACCTCCTAAGCACTAGTGCTAGGAGTATAGGCATGTGCTCTCTACACAGATATTTAACAGAGGGGATGGATGAAGGGCAAACAATGTGGGGACTATACGTTCACTGAGAGCTATTTATGTGGAAATGTGCTGTGCTAAGTGTTGTGTGGAAAAGAAATTGCTGACTGAGTGGGGGGAGGTAAGACGTGTAGGCCTGTGAGTGGTGAGATAAAGGCTGTAGGATTTCAGACTCTGGAGAGATTCTCTCTTGTGTGACTATGGAATGCCAGTTTGATCTGGGACTTGAAGGTAGATGGGGTTTCAATAGAGGAAGTTGGGGGGAGGGAGAGAGAAAGCGAGAGAGCGAGAGAGCGAGAGCGAGAGCAAGAGCGAGAGCGAGAGAGAGAGAGAGAGAGGCAGAGGCAGGCAGAGAGAGAAAGATGGCTTAGGAGACATAGGTGGAGGGAAAAAGAACAGGGAAAATGCTGAGGCAAGAAAGTATAAGCTGGAGTTTTTGTTTAGTTGGGTTAGAGAGAAAGAAGTCTGGATCACACTGGCTAATGGTCTTATACCACTGGAGTGAGTCCAAGTGTCAGCTTTATCCTGGGATGGCTAATGGGAACATTTATGAGAGGAATGGGCAAAAGTAAATGTATCTTTAGGTGTGTTAGCTAATGAGCCTAATCAAGCCACTTCACACCTCTCCTACTGCCTTCAGGAGACATTCAGAGGTTAGGTCAGCATAATTTAGTGTTTAGGAGCATGGAATGCAGCAGTAGACTGCTTGTGGAATTTGTTAGCTTTGAGATTTGGGGCAATGTATACAACATCAAGTTCCTCATATGTAAAATGAGAACGACAATAATATCCACTTCCTAGAATTATCATGAGGATTCAGTGAGTTAATACATGTAAAGTTCTTAGAACACACAGTGCCTGTATATAGTGTGTGGTATAAGAGTTTATTTAAAGGGCTAGGGATGTAGCTCAGTGTCAGAGTACTTGCCTAGCATGTGTGAGGTGCTGGGTTCAATCCCCAGCAGGGGTGGGGGGGTAATGGAGGAAGACTAGTTTTAGAAGGACAAAATTATGGTATTTTCTGGAAAATGGATGGAACTAGAGATCATCATTTTAAGCGAAATAAGCCAGACCCAGAAAGATCTCTTTACATCATGTTTTATGTGTGGAAGTTGTTGTGTTGTTGTTAGGTTCTGTCAAGTTGGTGTCTGACTCACAGTGACCCTATGTACAATAGGTGAGACACTATTGTCAGTGCTTCTCTGCTATTCATAGGGGCTGATTGTTTTTTGGGGAGTGTGTTGCTGGGTTCTTCTCCCAAGGCTACAGCACCTGGTGTTTCCAGGAAGTCTCCCATCCAAATACTAACCAGGCCAGACCCTGCTTAGCTTCCAAGATCTGATGGGATTAGGTGCTATAGTGGTATAGCTACAGGCATGTGGACTCCAATATATTTCATTATTAAAACATACAGATCATGAAAGCAAACGAGACCTGAGTAGAGAAAGATGATGGACTAAAGAAAAGGGGGAGGGGCAAGAAGAAAGCATAATGGGAGAAAAAAAGGAAATATTACATATGTTGTCCTTATGGCCAGAAGATATACAAAAAAAAAAAAAAAAGACATGCAAGTAGAAGGGAGACTATTGGTGGGGAGGGGGAGGGGCGTCCCTTGAGGGTAAGGGAGAAGTGAACATCAGCACTGTACAGTGGAATACATATATGGAAATGTCATAATGAGATACATTAAGTTGTATATTTAAAATTACCAATTAAAAAAAGTATTTAAGCTGGCTGTGATGGTGTTAGTTTGTCATCACAGCACCTGGGAGATTGAGGCAGAAGGATCATGAATTCAAGGGTGGCTTGGGCTATCTAGTGAGTTCCAGGCCAGCCTGAGCTGCATAGCAAGACAAAGTCAGAGGGAGAGGGAGAGGGAGAAGGAGGGTGAGGAAGAGAGAGAGGGAGAGAAAGGGAGAGAGAAATTGTTTTAAAAATTGATCTATTGCTGACTACATATGCTACGCAGCTAGAAAGCTAGAGTCAAAAAAATCTATTTTTTCCCCTAAACTGTATGTAATAACCATTGTTGTTGTTGTTGTTAGGTGCCGTCGAGTTGGTATCCAAGTCATAGCGACTCTCATAGGGTTTTTAATAGCTGACCGTTACGGGATTGCCTTGGGAATGGATTGCCAGGCCCTTTTCCCATTTTTGCGGTGCTGGGAATTGAACTCAGGACCTCAGAGACTGCAGTGCAGCGCTCTACCAACAGAGTTAAATCCCAGCCTTGTAATAACCATAGGTATATGTATAAAGATGGTGCACAGAGCCAGGCATAGTGGCGCATGCCTGTAATCACCAGACTCAGGAGGCTGAGACAGGAGGATCACAAATCTGAGGCCAGCTTGGGCTATATAGTGAATTCAAGTCCAGTTGGGCTACCCAGGGAGAACTTATCTCAAAAAACAAAATCAAAGGCAAAAACAAACGAAGACGATGCACAGAGAGAATCCTGTGGAAGAAATACCATTGTTAGGGCAGTCTGGCATAGCAAGGCTAGCTCTACATCCACTGCTGCATTTGCTATCCCTGCTTTGCTGATGTCAACAGAAATTGTTGCATGTGTTTACAAGTAAATCTCCAAGTATTTAACAAAAGCAGAGAAAAAATACACTAATTAGGTCAAAATATTCTTTGCAAAACAGGGCATTTTTCAAAATGCAGTGTAGAACGGGGCCTTCTTTTTAAAATGTCCCTTCTGCCTGCCTCCTCTCCCTCCTTGCCCTGGAAAAGATATTTTCTAAATTTTAACCTATTGCTCAAGTCTCCCAGGGTGACTGTGTATAATAGTATCCTACTTGGCCTAGGACAGGTTTTCTGCTGTTGTGTAATTATTAGTAGAATCCCTTTCCCTCTTAAAAGTCTTGGTTTGGTTGATAAACCACATGGTCATCTCATCCATAGGAAAAGGAAAGGGGTGAAGTGGAACTTGTCGTGTATTAGCGACCAAGGGAAGATTTCGACTAGCAATTTTTGAATTTCGATGGCATCCTAGGCTTGGGTGCTGACAGGAAGCTGTCTTACACAGAGTGCCTGCCAGGCAACTTGACACTCGAGGTGGGAGTTATGGCAAATTTGCCTGCAGGCAATGCCTCCCTTTCCCAGCAGAGCTTGTATTGCTGAGTGGTCTTGCAGAGCCCAGGCACAATCCAAGTGGGGTCCAAACTCTCCGGGGATTGAGAGTGATTGCCCTAGGGATATTGGTGGGACTTCTCCAAATCAGTGTAGCCAATGCATTCTATCCACTCTTCTAAGGTTGTCTGCAACCTCTATATTCTTCGAGAGTCCCACAGAGGAAACCCCAAGCTCAACAGATTTCTGTATTAGACGGTTCCATTTTTCAGAAACGTTCTAACCACCAGGCCTCAAGCCAACAACTTTTTGGAATCCCTGCTCCTGCCAGAGAGGACAAATTCATATCCAGTGAGGTCCAAGTTGCCTCCAGTTGCAGCGAAACACTCATTACTGGCTTGGAAGCAAAGGATTGGATGTGTGGTTCTCCAAATTAATTAGTTAGTTAATTAATTAGTGAGACAGGGTCTTTCTGTATAGCTCAGGCTGGTTTCCAACTCTCCATCTCTCTGCCTCAACCTCCCTAAGTGCTGGGATTATAGGCGTGTACCATCACATCAGCTCTTGTTTTGGGGTACTGGGTTTGAACCCGGGGCCTCGCACATCCTAGACAAGTGCTCTGCCACCGAGCTGCACTCTCGTCCGTTCGTGTCCCTCACTGTCCCCGCCAGCACCCCATAGTTTTCTGATGAGTTAAGAAAACACATGCACAGTCCTGCTCAGTCCCAGGGCGGGGTGTGAGTGCATCTGTGGTCGCCTGGCTGCCGCGGGCTACAGTGATTCGCAATCTTCCGTGACCTTTGCCTCTGGGAATGCGGCCTGGAAACTTTGCTTTTAGGTCTCAAGGCACATGTGAGATTTACAAAATTATCATCATTGCACTGTAGTCGTGAGGGTTATTTCTGCACTTTATCTAATAAATGAGTGTTAAGAAAGTCCCTTTTTGCCTGGCGTCCTTGCGCAGAGCGGTGCGGGTGCCCGCTCCGGTTCCGAGGCGGGGCTGTGACTTTCCACCGTGCGCTAGGCTGGGGCGCCGCGCGGCCGGCTGGGTTACTCCGCATTCCTTTCCCTGTGCTTTCTCTCCGCCAGTGAGCGCGCGGTGTTTGCCCTAATAATCATCTTCCTTCCTTAGACGGAAAAAATCCAGCCTTTGATAGTGCAGATTCATGAGTCAGCTAAAATATGAGTCAAACTCCTGTTTCCTGAGAGCTAGGATTGTTTGCTTTACCCCACCCGGTTGGGAAAAACCCGCAGTTCGTTTCGCCACCAAGCGGCTCAAATCTGGATTTGTCCGATGTCCAGGGTAAAACAATCCACCCCTGTGAGTGGTTTTTTTAGGGCAGTGAAACTGTAGGGTATTCCAAGCTCCCAAAGAGAGATTGCCTGTGTACGTACACTTTAAAAATCAGTTCTTTAAAACGTCTGGGGCTCAGCCGGGCGCTGTGGCGCACGCCTGTAATCCCAGCGGTTTGGGAGGCGGAGGCGGGAGGATCGCAAGTTCGAGACCAGAGGCAGTCTGAGTAATTTAGCGAGACCCTGTCTCAAAAAAAAAAAAAAAAAAAAAAAAAAAAAAAAAAAAAAAAAAAAAAAAAAAAAAAAAAAAAAAAAAAAAAGTAAAAAAAAAAAAATATTGGGCTCATGAAATCCTTAGGGTGAAAATTAGGGGCATTAACCCTGGGATAAGGGTCTGGGGAGAAACGGTAGAGGAATTGAGACTGAATGACGTCCTCCAGGGGTGTCAGTTTGTTGTTTTGACAAGTAAATGTGGGTCATTTGGCATGGCCCGTGGGTTGACATGAATATCAACAAGTGCTACTTTGTAGGCCAAGGAAGCCACTTTACTGCCCAGTTTACAAGATAAAGTTTGAGGGTACTGAAGCCAGGAGGGGCAGGGCACTCCAGCATGAAACTCTAGTGCCAGAGATGCCGATTTGGGGTTCCAAAGCCAGAGGGAACAATTTTAGGGCTGACTCTGAGTTTCTGTATTTAACAATGCATTTTTCTTCTAATTATATTTTTTTGTTTTATTTTTAAAAATTAAAAATGAAGCTGGGTGTGATGGCACACTCCTGTAATCCCAGCACGTGGGAGGCTGAGGCAGGAGGTTCTATGTGAGTTAGAGGCCAGCCTGGTCTACATAGTGAGTTCCAGGCCAACAACAACAAAAAGGGCAATTAAATAAAATAAATAAATAAAAAGCACGTTAAGTTCTTCAAATTTTTAAAAAAAAATTTTAATGAATAATAAAAAAAAAAAGCACAAAGAAGAAAAAATTCTTTTAACCACTATTCAGAAATAAGAACTGTTAACATTTTGATTTTGGTGTCTGTAGACAGTATTTTATTTTATTTTTTAAAATAATACTGGGAATGGAATCCAGGGCCTCATGCATACTAGGCAAGTGCTCTACCCCTGAGCTACACACACCATAGCCCTTTTGTTTTTCTATGCCTTGTTTATTTAAACAATAGTGGAACCACTACACTCAAGAGAAATTGAAAACATGTCCATACAAAACATCTCTACAGGGATGTTCATAAAGCATTCTTCACAACTGCCAAAAAATAGAACAACCCAAATATGTTTTATCAATGAATGAGTGGATAAACAAAAACTAGAATAAAAAGAATGGAATACTGATACATGCTACAACAGGATGAACCTTGAAAATATTATGCTAAGAGAAAAAAGTCAATCACAATAAACCATATGCCCTATTATATGATTCCATTTATATAAAATGTCCAGAATATCTGTAGAGGTGGAAAGTAGATTATTAGTTGACAGGGAATTAATTGGGAGAGAGGAAACGGGGAGTGACTGCTAATGGGGTGATGAATATTCTGGAATTAGAAACTGGATAAATGTATAACTCTGTGAATATAAAAAAAAGTCACTGAATTGTACACTTTATTTTTGTGGCACTGGGACTGAATTCAGGGCCATTCACATGCTAATCCAGTTAGTGCTCTGCCACTGAGTTCAATCTTCAGTGCCACAAAAATAAAGTGTACAATTCAGTGACTTCTATGTCCATAGAAAACACTTTTAAAAGGTCAGTTTTGCTGGGTTTAGTGGCATATACCTGTAGTGCCAGCACTCAGGAGTCTGAGGCAGGAGGATCAACATGCGTTTGAGGCCAGGCTGGGCTACATAGTAAGTTCCATGCCAGCCTGGACTTCATAGTGACATCCTGTCTCAAAAAGGATAAAAAAGCCCAAACAGTGGCACATGCCTCTAATTCTAGCAATTTCAGAGGTCCTGGGGGTTGAACCCAGGGTTTTACAAATGCTAGGTGAGTGCTCTACTACTGAACTGCACCCTCAACCCTATTTTATTTTATTTTAGACGAAGTCTATGTGTCCTAGCTTGGCCTTGAACTCACAGCAATCCTCCTGCCTCAGTCTCCTGAGTTTCTGAGATTACAGGCATGTACTATAGCACCTAGCTCCTATTTAATTAATTAATTAATTAATTTTATTTTTGTTTTTATTTTTTTCTCCCTTTATTGGTAAATGATGGTGGGGTACAAAGTAATACAGCATCTTTTTTTCCATTATGCAACTATTACATCATTTTTATCAACTTACAAGGTTTATGGAGCCTTATGATTAATATGTAGTAAAACTCAAATGCATATTTGTGTTATATTCCTCTATTTTTCCAATGTACTCATGAAGTTGCATCGTTTACACTGAGATTATCCTCTTACCTTTTATCACTCTACATTGATTCTCCTCCCCATTCCACCTTCCACAATCTTCACTTCCCTTTGCTAGTTCCCTCCCTCCTTCTTTCTGCTCTTTATGTTGTCCCTTCTTGGCTAAGTTTAATTGTGCATTTTTTATATATCAACTTATATATAGGACTTTTTCTTCCTTCAAGTAAGATTCTTTCCCACATATGAGTGAGAACATGTGGTCTTTCTCTTTTTGAGCTTGTGTTCATTCACTTAAGATGATATTCTCCAGTTCCATTCATTTTCCTGCAAATGACATTATTTCATTTTTTTATTGCTGAGTAGTATCCCATTGTATATATGTACCATCATTTTTTACCCATTCTTCTGTTGATGGGCACCTTGATTGGTTCCATATCCTTGCTACTGTGAAGAGTGCTATATTGAATCGGAAGATGCAGGTATCTCTGTGGTATGATTTTCTCCCTTTGGGTATATTCCCAGTAGTGGTATAGCTGGGTCATATGGTAGTTCTACTTTTACCTGTTTAATTTAAATACAAATATTTTGCTTTCTAGAATGGCTTTACCAGGTTATATTTTCCCTTCTCCTCTTGCATACAAGAATTTTCATCTCCCAAAATGTCAACACTTAGTAGTATCAAGCTTTCTCTTTTCTTTTTCTTTCTTGCCTGCCTGCCTGCCTGCCTTCTTCCCTCCCTCCTTCCCTTCCTTCCTTTCTTCTCTTTTTTTCTTTTCATTTTTCTTTTCTTTTTTCTTTTTTTGATTTTTTTGAGACAGGGTCTCACTATATAGTCCAGGCTAGCCTCAAATTCAAGTTCATCCTTCTGCCTTAGCCTCCCAAGTGCTGGGACAACAGGTGTGCACCACCATGTCCAGTTTTATCCTTTCTTTCTTCTTTTCCTTTTTTTGGTGGTGCTAGGGATTGCACCCAGGGAGAAGGATGTGGCAATCCACTCCCACAGCAATCCCAAAACTATCAGCCATTGAAAACCCTACATTGTACATAGGGTTCCTATGAGTCAGACCCCACTCAAAAGCACCTAACAATAACAACACAACAACAACAACAAGAACAATAGGGATTGCATCCAGGGCCTCAAGCATGTTAGGCAAGCACTCTGCCACTGAGCTATATCCCCCAGCCAGTAGCATCAGACTTTCTAGTCTTTGCTACTGAGGGGCCTAAAGTCATATTTTATTATAATTTTAGTGTGCTTTCCTGCCCTTTTCTTTGGTTTCTCTGATCACTAGAGAGTTTGATCATTTCTTCATATGCTTACTTGATACCTGCTCATCCACTGATTATCTTTCCATTGTTTGCTCATTTTCTATAGCCTTTTGTTTTGTTGTTGATCTGCAAAAGCTCTATGAATACTCTGGATATTAACCTCTTATAAAGACAAGAAGTTGTGATTTCTCCTCTAGTCTGTTATCTGTTAACTTTGTGGTATCTTTTGGTAAGTGGTAGTACTTAATGTAGTGAAATTCATCTCTTTCCCCCTATTGATAGTGTCTAAAAATGTTGTCCATGGGAGAAGGATGTGGCAATCCACTCCCAAAGCAATCCTGAAACAATCAGCCATTGAAAACCCTATGAGGGTTGCTATGAGTTGAACCGACTTGATTGCACCTAACAACAACAAAGATATTCTCTTGTTTTTTCCTATAATTTGTACTTGGTAATTTACCATTATTATGACTAGCAGATCTTTTTCTTTATACTACCAACACATACATAATTTGCTTAACTTGGTTAACAAAAGTAGGATAAAACAATATATATGGTTAATTTCCTTATTCTCCTGCAAAATGTGTGGACAATCTATGTCTCCATCTCAGATATCTCTCTCCTCTTCTCTCTCTCTCTCACTGAGGGGTTGAAACTAGGTCCTCATGCATGCTAGGCAAGTTCTCTACCACCGAGCCATGTCCCAGAAACCTTTTTATTTTTTGAGACATAGTCTCACTAACTTACGTAGGTTGACTTTAGACTTGAATTCTCAATCCTCCTGCCTCAGCCTCCTGAGTTGCTGGGATTATGGGTATGTGTCAACAAGGGGCTATTTGTGGTGCATTTAAAGGGCTGGGATTCAGCTCAGTTTGTAGAAACTGCTCTGCAGTTTCTGAGGTCCTGAGTTTGATTCCCAGCACTGCAAAAATGGGAGAAGGATGTGGCAATCCACTCCCAAGGCAATCAGCCATTGAAAACCCTATAAGGGTTGCTGAGTTAGACACGACTCGACAGCACCTAACAACAACAACAGAAGGAACGCTAGGATCAATATGCAACCTTGATCCTGACAGGTGTGACACGGTTGAAAATAATAGCATATTTTAGTTCTACCAATGAGAGTGCTTAAGAAAAAGATTTAATACTGTACCTATATGTGTATTTATGCATGCATGTATTTATTTATTTACATTTACTCCTGAAAGTCTAGGCTATTATGGCATGAGTACATGTGCATGGAGAAATGGATAGTGTAAATATTTTTTTCAGCTCAGTTGTGCAATGATGGCTTCTCCACTACAAGCACAGGACACTACAAGCAGTGATTTGGAACTTCTAAGTTTCCTCCTCCCCCAACATCAAGATAAAGTGAAAGTAAACAGACGCTTGGAAAATTACTAGTATACTTCCTCAACAGGGCCATGAGGAGACAGAAGATTCATTACATTTCATTTCTTTTTGTTTTTGCTGTACTCACAGCTCCTGTTATAGAGTTCCTGGAGATAATTCTCCTTATCTTATCTTTCAGAATAAAAACTTTTATAGTGGGATTTTCTGCTTATAGTTGCTTTAAAAGTCAGAAGTATCTGAAAAGGCCTTGTGATACATCTTAATTTACAATTCCATGAGAAAGATATTTTATTTTCAGTTGAAATTAGACATTCGCCTCATGTCTATTTTTGAGGCAGCAACATGCTTTTACTGAGAGGAATTGGCCATTTCCTAGTGTTCTTCCTACCACTTAACTTTTCTATTCTAGGTGGAAACAGAAGCCACAGCTGGCTCTTAGGAGACAGCAGAGGGGTTTTTAAAAAATTCCACAAACATGAAAAATCTTGCCTGAAAAAGATAGGTGGTTGACTATGGTGGGAGACCAGCAAAAAAGAACAATGTCACTCCCCATCTAAGCCTAAGTGATCCAGAAAATGGTAATTTTAACAGGAATAAGGAGGGTGGCAGGAATTGCTGGTTTTGACAGCGGGTAGAGGAGCAAGGTTGGATTTAAATAGTCTCAGGTGCAAAAGGATAAGCAGTTGGGGGTGTCCAGAAGGCAGGTGAAAACCTTTATTTATGTTGCTTGTTTTTTTGAGTCAGAGTCTCACCGTGTTGCTCAGGCTGGCCTTGAACTCCTGATCCTCCTGCCTTAACCTCCCAGGTGCTGGGATGACAGTTGTGTACCACCTTGCCTGGCTATTTATTTTTTGAGAACGGGTCTTCATACTTAGGCAAGGCTGGCTTAGAACTCACCATCCTCTTGCCTCAGTCTTGTTTTTATGGTATGTTTATTTTATTGTCCAAATTTTGTTTTTAAAATGATATATTTACTTGAATAAGCTATACTGCCACACTTGCTTATGTAAAAATTAATTCCCCTTCCTATCTGTGGTGGCCTGTTTTTGCTTTCCAGAGGTAATCATTGTTTCCAGTTTCCTAAGTATTATTCTAGAGATATGCTAGAGGTATATATTTCTTATGTTCCCAGGAGTATTTTTGTTTAAAGGCTAGAGACATGTTTATCTTTGCGACAGAAGGAAAAGAGTATGAGAGGTGGAAGAAGCAAGTTAAAGAGAAATTACTGAAGCAAGTTCTTAGAAGAGGCTGGAGAGGACAGAATCAGTGATGTTGCTATGTACTTGAGAAAAAAGAGCAGACTCTTCTCAGAACTGGGAAGGGCAGGTTGATGGGAACAACGATTGCTGATGCTGCGTTACTTGCGTGGCCCATGTCTCCTCAGCTTGGTGGGAGTAGAAGTTGCATGTAGAGGTAGATGGATGGCCTGAGGAAAATAGTTACTATGGATGCCAGAAATACCACAGAACTGGCAGATCCCAAAAATCAAACCCAAAAAGAGTTTAATAATTTATAAAAGAAATAGCATCATAGCAAATTGATTTATATTTACAAATTTAAAGTAAATTTACACAAGAGTATTCACATCATGCTACATTAAACAAGTTTTAGTTAAGACGTTACAGGTAGTGTTGAACAAACACAATAAAACATAAGACAAGTTTTATATCCTATCAGTGCCCTCAGAGTATGCTCAATAACCACCAGAAGGTAGGCCAGGAAAAAACTGGAAAGCTATGATTTTAGGAACTAATAGTAAAGATGATTACGCTGTCTCAGGTATTATAGCTTTCACCCACTTTAAATTTACTTTTTACTTTTGCAGTACTGGGAATCAAACCCAGGGCCTTATGTAAGGCAAGCAAATTTCTACCACTGAGCCACACCCCCCAGCTCTAAAAGTCACTTAAACTTTAACCAGAAGCTTAAATGAGGGCAGACTGAAGAAAAAATAAGAGTTAAAGAAAAAAAAATTTTTTTTATTTTATTTTGATGTAGCTCAAAAAAATAGAACTTGGGACATTTACACTGTGATTTATGTAAAACTTTCAATCAAGGATATTAGTGATTAACTGAGCATCATACTTTGCTTTTGCAGGTTACCTGTCGGTAGATAGTCCAGGGTGCTGGGAAGGGGAAGCTATTGGATTCTTAAGACCACAGCTGTGGATCTCACTGCTCTTGTCTATTTAGGGCTTTTTCTACGTATTAATTGCTCCTGGGGGAAGAACACCACCCAGCGATTTGGCACTGGTCCTCAGCTTGGATGCTGCCTGTGATAAATGTGGGGCACTCTGTCCCTGCAGCCAGAGAGGGAATGCTTGGCAGCTGCCTGGCATGCTTCCCTCAGGCTAGTTGCCAGGCCAGTTTACAGTGTCTGGCAGCTCTATGAAGAGGCTAAAGTTTGAGACTTATGTGTCAAGGAGAGCTAATAAATAATCTTTATGAGGAAAGTGGACAAAACATGTGTTTACCAGAATCTGAGTTATTCTCTAGTTTAATTAAGCAAAGATATTAGGAGGGTCATTCTAGCTAATTCCCTTACGTAGCCTTAAAAATACGTAGAACTCTCCTACTTCATGTTGCCTGACTGACAGCCAGGCATGTGAACCTAAAACATGAGGTCCATTATATATTATTAACAATTAAAAACAGCTAATTTTACTAATCTGGCAACTCGTGACATTTCATGATTATAACCCTTAAAAATTTAAGATGAGTACAATACTTTCTTTTGTATAGAGAATACATTTACACATTAAAATATCAAAGGCACTTTCAGGTTACATGATAAATAAAAATACATTAATAGAGACAGGATTATGTACTGGTTTCTTCAGCTTCTGTGTCCATGGTAGTCATCGAGAGCCCAGCTCTGCACTTCACCTTTGCCGAATAGTGTGAAGAAAAGGGCGCCAAATACGTTAATAGCAGCAGCGATGCAAAAAACATTTTGCCATTCTCTAAGAGTGTTCTATAGAGGAAGAAAAAAAATGCAAATAAAAAAATTTTGTTTGTAGTCCACATCATAAAAAAAGGTGGTGTTGCAAGACTGTTATATCAACAGGATTATTCATAAAAGCCCCATGCTTGAAACAACTCAAATGTTTATCAGCAGTAGGGCTGTGGTGTATTTGTTCAATGAATATTATATAGCAGTGAGATAAATGAGTTATAACAACATAGGTACATCTCACCAAGTATTAATCAAAAGAAGCCAGGCAAACAGTGTACATACTGAATGATTCTGTTTATATAAAGCTCAAAATCAGACAAAAGTAATCTATGGTGCCAAAAGTCAAGATAGTGGGTCCTGGCGGGGGTGTAGAATGGCAGGAAGGGTACCTCAGAACTTGCTTAGAGAGTAATGTTCTATTTCTTGATTGGGTAATGGTTACCCAGATATACTAATGTTTTGAATATTTATCCAGCTGTATATTTAGGATTTGTGTATTTTAGAAATATATATTGTACTTCAATAGAATGTATGCTAAAAATTAAAGGTGAAGCATGTCCTTGAATCATGTGCTATTAGAAAAGTTATGCCAAGGCTTAATCTCCCAAATTCTTACATGGTAGGTATCAGATATATCATGGAATGATGAGTTGAGATGAACTTTGAAGTTCAGGTTTGAGGGTCTGGGATGTTGGAGGGAGGCCTGGCCAGTGTGAAAGATCTTGAATGGCATACAAAACAGGACATGCATGGGCTTTTTCTATAAGAAATCAACAAGTGGTTTTATTTTTTATTCTTTGTGTATATGTATTACTGGAGTTGGGGCTGAATCCAGGGCTTTGCACATACTTTGCAAGTGCTCTACCACTGGGCTGTTCCTGTGGCCCATTTTTAATTTTTTCCTTTAAGTCAGGGTATTGCTGAGTTATGCAGGCTGCCTCTGACCTCGAACTTGTGATCTTCCTGCCTCTGCCTCCTGAGATGCTAGGATTACAGGTGTGCGCCACCACGCCCAGCCAGGCTTGTCATTTTGCCTTTAAATCCTTGTTATGTAACATACCAATTAAGCACCCTAGAACCATCTATTGAATAAGTGTTTGACTATTTCAGGGCCCACTAAATCATAAGACAATCCATTTCATAGGGTAACATTTTTTTCCCCCAGTGCTGGGAAGCAAACCCAGGGTCTTGCACATGCTAGGCAAGTGCTCTACAACTGAAATACACCCTTTGCCCTGTAAATTGACAGCTTTTAGCAGAAAATTATTGTAATGTCTTCTATAACTTCTCTCCATCTGTTTTTGTAGAACTGTGAGAATAGGTTGCCATTTTTCCTTTAGTAGCCCTTCAAATATGTGAGGACATCTATCAGGTCTTCCACAAGTCTTTTGGACATTCTTGGTCATTTCCGCTATTCCTCATTCATTTTCCTATCATTTCCTGATACCTCATTCACCTTAATGGGTCCGTGTTTTTTTTTTGTTTTTTTTTTTTGTTGTTGTTGTTGTTGTTATTAGCAGTACTAGGGGTTGAACAGTGGGTCTTGTGTATGGTAGGCAAGTGCTCCACCACTGAGCTGCATCCCCATCCCCACCCATCTTTTTTTATGGTACTAGGAAGTTGAATCTAGGGCCTCACACATGCTTTATGCAAGCACTCAACTACTGAGCTGTACTCCCAACACATTTTTTGCTATGCTTTGAGACAGGGTCTCCCTAAATTACATAGGCTGCCTCTGGCCTCAAACTTGAGATCCTCCTGCTTCCTCCTCCCAAGTTGCTGGGATTACAGGCATGTGCCATCACACCTGGCTCTAGCCCTTTTTTAGTGTTTTGTTTTGAGACAAGGTCTCACTAAATTGCCTAGGCTGCCTCTGGTCTTGAACTTGAATCCTCCTGCCTCAGCCTCCTGAGTTACTGGGTTATTGGTATGTGCACTTGGCTAATGGGTCCACTTTTTCAACACTGTCAATTTTTTCCCAAACCTATCACACAAATTATTTATCTAGCAAAATATCACAGCTTTAAAATACTTGTGTGATTTCAGTTACAAGACCTTCATTTACTTTGTTTTATGTTCTGTCTAAAGCTCAGAGTATTCTTTGAATATAGTATACTTTCCCATCCATTAAGGGGCATAGTTTTTTGTTGTTGTCTTAAAGAACTTCATAAGAATAAACATTCAGAGCTGGGTGTGGTGGCACATACCTGTAATCCCAGCTCTTGGAGGCTGGGGCAGGGAGATCAAGAGTTCAGGGCCAACCTGGGCTACACAGCAGATCTCAGGTCAGCCTCAGCCACAGAGTGAGACTCTTGACTCAAAAAACTTTAAAGAAAAAAGGAGAATTTTGCCATTAAAATTCACTCAACTCTAGCCAGGTGTGGTGGTGCACGCCTGTAATCCCAGCGGCTCGGGAGGCAGAGACAGGAGGATCACAAGTTTGAGACCAGAGGAAGTCTGTGTAATTTAGCAAGACCCTGTCCCAAAAAGTAAAAAAATGGGCTGAGGGTGCAGCTCGGTGGTCCAACACTTGCAGAGCATGCAAGCGTGAGGCCCTGGGTTCAACCCCCAGTACCAAACCAAACCAAACAAAACAAAACAAAAACAAAAACAAAAAAACACTCAACTCTGACATTGATATGCAACTCCCCAAACTTTTCAGTTTTCAAGCAAAATCTCTACTTACGCCAGGGGTCAGACTTTTAGCAACGATGGGCCCAACCATTCCTGGAATAGTGGCAAATGTATTTGTGATGCCCAGGAGAATACCAGCATACCTGAGGAAACATTTTCATAAAGGTTTATTGGTGTGTTATACATTGAAGCAGCTGCTGTCAATAGATAGCTTTTCTCCTTCCAGGCTTAATACTTTAGATAGTTTAGAATACTTGAGATATTCCTAAACTCCGGATTTTCAAGATTGCATCCCTGAGGTGTCATTTGACATAAACTTATATTCCCTGTATATCCAGCACACTGATATGATCTAGAGTCTAGATTCTGGAGGGCACATTAAATTTAAATTTGCTATTTTGGCAAGAAAATTTAAAGATGGTGGTAGAGTTCATCTAAAAAAAATGGCTGTAAGCAAGTAAACAGCATTTGTTAATTTTTTTCTTTCTTTTCCCCCCGCCCCCCGCCCCTCCCATACTAGAGGTTAAAACAAGGACCACACTCATGTTAGGCAGATGCTCTACCATTGAGCTTCAGCTTCAGCCTCTTTTTTTATTTTTTACTTTATGACAGGGTCTCACTAAATTGTGCAGGCTGCCTCTGGCATCAAACTTGTGATTCTCTTGCCTCAGCCTCCCAAGTTGCTGGGATTGCAGGCATACGCCACATTGCCCGGATGTTAATTTATTTCTCATAAAGGCCACCTAGACATATGCAAAGTCAAATTAGAGCTTTTGATTTTGGGGGAAATAAATTGTGTTATTATAAATTTCTGGTCAAAATTAAAGAAACTTGATGTTTTATTTGTCCAAGCAGTCTTATTCTGGGATAATGCAATTTCTTTAGGGCTTAATTAAGATCCTCAGTTATCTATGATGTAGGCTACTCATCTAAAATCCCTCTCCCTATTTTAGATGGAAAGATGCCTAAATAAAAAAAGAATCCTGCTGCACCTAATTCAGTTATCTATACACATCAAAAATTTTTATATTTTAAACCTGTACATACATGATACAATAACAAAACCATGAGGCACATATCTTTTTGGCTTATTCCCTTTAGGGAGTATATTTTAAATTAACCACGCTTGGCAGGATGTCTGTCTCTTTTTTTAAACCATTAACACCTTGGCAGTAGGAGGGTAGGAGGAACCAACTGCAATGTTGCCAAGCCTTTTCAGTAACAGATATTAAGTGCAGATGAATGCTGTGAAATTCTAAATGTCAGCACCAAGAAGCTCATTCAAGTATTTATATTACAGTTGGCCAGGAAGGGCCATGAAAGATTGATGACTGCTTAGAAGTAAACATGTTGTAAGGACTCAGTCTGGATTCTATGCTCTTGGAGTACTAGGATTCTGTGGAAGTAATAGGTGAAAATCAATCCAATTCCCTTGAATCTAGGCAACAAAATTATCCATAGAAAATCTCTATTTCTTTTTGCTTGTTTGTTCGTTTTTTTGAGACAGGGTCTCATGGTATAGGCCAGGTTGGCCTTGATCTTGTGTTGATCCTCCTGCCTCAGCCTCTTGAGTGCTAGAATCACAGGCATGTACCACCATGCCTGGCTTGAAAAAATCTCCATTTTAATCTATATAAGAAAAAGCTTGGGAGCTGGGTGTGGTAGCACATCCCTGTAATCTCAGCACTTGGGAGGCTCAGGCAGGAGGATCAATGCCTATTCAAGGCTAGCCTGAGTTACATAGCACATTCTAGGCAAACCTAGGCTACAGATTGAGACTCAGTTTTAAAACAAAACAAAATAAAACCAGACAAAACCAAAACAAGAAAGCTTAGAAAATACTATGTACATAATTATTTGTTCATAGGCTACTATTTATTAGAAAACCTCATATCAGACATGATTATAAGTACTTTACATATATTATCTCACTTAATATTAAAATCAACCCCATGAGGTAGGGATTATCTTCATTTCTTAGAGGAGGAAAGATTTATAAAATGTTGGCCAGTTTGTAACTTAATATTATAATGTTATACTATGTAGTGCTACTTTGTTAAAAACAGTGACTACTAAACTCAATCTGTGGGAAAGGTGGAATTTTTTCACCACAAGCTCTGGTGCTGAATGCTTAAGTGTCTGTGGCCCTCAAGTGTTCTTGTTCTAATTAGTGGAGTGTTACACTAAATGGGCACTCAGTTGTTACCAAGACAAAAAGCAACTAAACAACATGGAAATAAGATATGTAACCCATTGTTAACAAAGACACAGGGAACTAGAAACAATTAGTGTGTGTGTGTGTGTGTGTGTGTGTGCGCGCGTGCGCGTGCGCGCACACGCACGCACACACACACACATGCATATTCTATTTAATCTTCACCACAATTAATAAGGTAGGTCCAGTGGATAGTTGTGTTTTTTCTCTCCAGCATCCATTTTTATCTTCTTTTTGGCAACAGATGTAATTTTTATTTGATGATCCAATTTTCTTTCCTTTCCAGCTCAAGAAAGCAGAGTCTTACCAGATTCTGGAGCTTCTAACAGATTTAAGAATCTGGTGAATCAGAAATTCCATTTCTGCTCTATGAAATGGAGTGGGTGGCTTACTACCATCCTTCTGGCTAGTGGCTGCTAAGAGAGTTTTATATTCCCTATAATTTTTAATTTTTTTTTTTGAGACAAGGTCTCACTGTGTAGCCCAAGGTGGCCTCAAACTTGTGACAGCCATCCTGGCTCAGTCTCCTGAGTGCTGACATTACAGGCATGTGACACCGGGCCTGGCTACTTCTCATCTTTATTTACTTAGTTTTATGATTGTTGTTGTTGTTAGGTGCCGTCAAGTCGGTATCTGACTCATAGCGACCCTACATACAACAGGCGAAACACTATTGTCAGTGCTTCTCTGCTGTTCATAGGGTTTTCAATGGCAGATTGATTTTTGGGAGTGGGTTGCCAGGTCCTTCTCCCAATTTTATGATATACATGCTTATTAACTGAGGAAACTGAAGTATGTGTCTCTACAATGATTTCTTTTCCCTGAGTTCTCAAAACAGCTACTAGTACCTCTACAATGCCCAAATCCTTAAGATTTTTGCATCTGTAGATTTAACCAATCACAGATTAAAAGATATTTAAATTGTTTTTCTGAACATTTACAGAATTTCTTCTTTTCACTATTCCCTAAATAATGCAGTATTAACAGGTATTTATATCATATTAAGTATAAGTAATCTAGAGATGATGTGAAGTATACAGCAACTTGCAGGTTATATGCAAATACTAAGGCATTTTATTAAAGGGATTTGAATGTCCTTGAATCTTGCTTACCATGGATGTCCTGGAACCAATTCCTTGCAGATACTGAGGGACAAGTGTAAGCGACTGAAAGGCAACCTGATGTAGCAGAAAGATCCTAGGACATTCAGGACCAGATTTCAAGTCTCAGGTCTGCCATTTATTAGCTATACAATTTTGGGGTCATGCCTTCCTTCTTCTTATCTCCCTCCCTTCCTCTCTTCTTCTATAAGTTTTTAGTGACTATTTTTCTTTTCTTTTTTTCTTTCTTTCTTTTTGTAGTCCTGGGGGTTGAACCCAGGTCCTCCTAAGTTTGGAGGCAATTTATTATTCAGCAATAGGTAACTAATTTAACTTTTTAAACTGCTTCCAGGTATGGTGGCACACACCTATAATCCTAGCACTTGTGAGGATGAAGCAGGAGGATGGACAAGTGTTTGAGGCCAGCTTGGTCTACATACTGAAGTCTAGGCCAGCCTGAGCTACACAACAAGACTCTGTCTCAAACAAGCATCAAGTTCATTGCTGAGACTACGAAAAAAAAAAAAAAATAGGTAGGATAAAAGACTTGGGAATGATAAAGGTTCCAAGTAATTATCAAGAAAAATAGTCACAGAGTTGGGCTCGGTGACTCATGCCTGTAATTCTGTTGACTTGGAAAGTGGAGGCAGGGAGATCACAGATTTGAGGCCAGAGGCAGCCTGTGTAACTTAGCAAGACTCTGCCTCAAGATAAAAAAAAATTAATGGGATGGAGGTACAGCTCAGTGATAGAGCACTTGCAAAATATACACAAGGATCTGGGTTCAGCCCCCCAGTACTGAAAAAACCAACCAACCAGCCAGCCAAAATGTTGGCTGATGCTGGTTTCCAAACTCACTGGTGTGCTGCTGGGTGGAGGTCTCACTTCCACCCCATGTGGCCTGGCTTCAGGGCCACTTGCAGACCTTGCTACATGGTTCCCCCCAAGAGAATCAGGTTCCAGCCAAGAGAATCAGAGAGCAAGGAGGATTCTGCGACGCCTTTTACAACTAAGGCAGGTGTTATTACTTTCGCCATACTCTATTCATTACAAACAAGTCAATAAATTCTGTTCACATTTGTGGAAAGGGGAAATAGGTTCCACTTTTTGAAGGGAGGATTGTTGAAGAATTTGTAGACCTATTTTAAAACCAGCACAATTTTCCATTTTTCATCCCACCTAAAAACTTCCTTTCAGCTGAACCCATCTTATCTTCTTCCTCTTCTCAGTTGAAAGCTAATCTCTCCATATGGATTCAAGATCTTATTTCTTCCTGCCTCTTCACAATCAGTAATTTTCACTTCTCTTAGCTGAGTGGTAGAACATGTGCTCAGCACACGCAAAGGCCTAGGTTCAATCTCAAGCACACACAGCAAATTGAATTAAAAAAGGAAATAATTGAAAAAGTAATTTTCAATTCTTTCTTTAAACTTTAACCTTTTACCTTTGATTGACTTTCTTTAATTACCACATTAACATGTTTGATGTCCTTTATCTTAAAAACAAAAACAAAAAAACCTTCCACCAATATGTGCCACTAGAACTGGATAGAAATAACTTTCTGTTGTTTAAGCCTTCTTTGTTATAGCAGTTTGAACAACCTAAGATACACCAATTTCTTTTTCCTTTCTTGTAAATTCTTCTGTCTAGAATACCATATCACTCTTTCATTTTTAATTAATTTTTTTTTTTTTTTTTAATTTTGAGACAAGGTTCCAAGCTGCTCAGGCTGCCTCTGGCCTTGAAACTGCAATCCTCTCGCCTCAGCCTCCCAAGTCTCTGGGATTATAGGTGTGAACCCCGGTGCCCAACACTATTCCCTCTTCCTGGTTAACTTCTTTCTACTGCTTCTTTATGGGAGAAGGACCTGGCAATCCACTCCCAGGCAATCCCGAAACACTCAGCCATTGAAAACCCTATGAGGGTCGCTATGAGTCGGATACCAACTCGACAGCACCTAACAACAACAACAACTGCTTCTTTAGGCTTCAGCTTAACTATCACTTCTTCACTCACCTTACTATATAATCCACATTATATCGGCTCTATTATAGTCTCTCATTTTGTCTTCAAAAAGACAAAGTTTCCCAGGGTGCTGTGGCACATACCTGTAATCCCTGAGACTCAGGAGGGGGAGGCAGGATGATCGTCAGTTTGAGGCCAGAAGCAGCCTGTGCAACTGAGACCTTATCTGAAAAAATAAAAAAATAAAAAAATAAAAAAGAGGCTGGGGGTGCAGCTCACTGGTAGAGCACCTGCCTAGCATGTGTGAGGCCCTGGGTTCAACCCCCTAGTACTGGAAAAAAAAAAAAGATTTTTTTTTTCTTCAAAAAGCCAGTTTTTATTTGTGTGATTCTTTCCTGTCTGTTACCCTAGACTAAAAGTTTCATTGGCTCGTTTGTGCCTGTTATGGCTGGCACTTGGTAGACACTTGAAAAGTATTTGTTTGAAGAATAAATTATATTATGAACTATCTATTTTTAACTGTTTATTTCCTGAACTGGACTAATCTTACAAGCAGGAGCTCAAATTTATTTTCTGTAGTGTCACATAGACTGCTAAATGTAGAGCAGGCACTCCACAACTGTTTACTGAATGAGTTAGAAGATTGGACTTCTCAGACTTAAACATAGAGGAGATTCACCTGAGAATCTTAGAGTACAGATTCTAGGTCATTCAGTACATCTATGATGGGGCCTGAGATTCTACATTTCTCACAAGCTCCCAGGTGATGCTGTTGTCACTGGTTCAGGGACCACATTGATGGAATGAGATTAGTCTAACTCCTTCCTAGTTCTAACTTTCTATGATTCTACAAGCTACATAATTGAATGCTGTAATTTGTTTAACTCACTTAACTGAAATATTTTCCAGATTTCCCTTTTTGATTTAATCAGTAGCATAAAGGAACATATTTCAGTTATTTATTTGCGGTTTTCTTTTTATGCTGTCGCACTTAGCTCCTACTTCATAAATTTCAGGTACATGCCCCCAGTCACTGTGTACCTCATTGTTAGGAAAGTAGACATCTATCTGTCCTCTCTCCCACAGATGGCTTCTTGTACCTTTATTCCTTCAACTTGAAGTTCATTATTATTTTGGTTATGTTTGTTTTGGATCTTTCATATCGTCACAAAATTTACCAAAGTTTCCTTGAAATTAATTTGCTTTTCAAGTACACTCTTTTCATTATCTTAAATTCATTTATTTCATACTTCATCAATATGTATATTCAATAAGTATTTCCTAGCTTGAAAGGTTTCCAAAATTCTTCCCACTAATTTCTTCTCTTTTTGCAAAAGGTTCTGGTATATTGTAAATATTTCAACCATTAGACATTTAGTATTGTGATTAAAACTAGAGACTCACCTATTTAACAAATACTGAGCATACTATGTGACATGCACAGTATGAAGACTTTCCTGAATGCTCAGTCTTGAGTTGTGAAAACATGATTTTATTTCTAGATAGGTAAAGAGATGTAGTCAAAGAGTTCTTTGACCAGAAAAGACTTCCTATGTATAATGTAATACCTTTACTACTTTCTAATGATCAGATCATGATGCTTTAAAAAAATGTAATTCAGTAACTATATTTATATTAAACTTGAACAGTTTTATATTTAACAAGGATTAATATAAACTTCTAGTTGAAAAATAAAAAAACTATATAACACCATGCAGCAGATAGTATGTTTGGACTTACAAATTTAAATGCTGAAAAAACTGCATCTGATGGGTTTAGCAGTTAATTAAACATATTTATGGCTCTGAAAATTTAAATAGATTTTAATTATATGAAAAAATGCAATAGCAGATAATTAATGAAAGAAGGTACCACTGTCTCTGTAAAATGGGTGATGATTAGTAATAGCTAATTATTGTTCCAATAAATTTCTAATTACTAATAAAAATATTACTATTTAAGACAAGTAGACACGTCCAAGTTGTGGTTCCATCATTTATTAGCTGTGTAGTATAAGATAAATCACTTAATTTCTCTGAACCTGAGTTTCCTCAGCCTTATAATAGGGCAGGAAGACCTACCTCATTACAATGCTTTAAGTGAGATAATGTTTGTGAAAGTGAGTGGTAAGCTATCAAGTGCTATTCAATTATGTTTGCACATCATTGTTGTTGTTAGGTGCTGTCCAGTCGTTTCTGACTCATACTGATCCTCCTAGGGTTTTCAATGGCTGATTGTTTCGGGATTGCCTCAGGGGTAGATTGCCACAACCTTCTCCCATTTTTGTGGTGCTGGGAATTGAACTCGGGACCTCAGAGACTGCAGAGGGGCACTCTACCAACTGAGCTAAATCCCAGCCCCTGTTTGTACATGTTGTTGTTGTTAGGTGCCGTCCAGTCAGTATCCAGCTCATAGCGACCCTCATAGGGTTTTCCATGGCTGACTGTTTCAGGATTGCCTTGGGAGTGGATTGCCAGGCCCTTCTCCCATTTTTGCACATAGGGTAATGTAATATTGGGACAAATCAATTGGTCTGCTCTTTGGCATTCATCCATCCAACTAAATGCTTACTATGCACCAAGCACCATGGTGAGCCCTGGTCAGACAGTCTCTGCTTTCACAGAGTGCCTGTTCCAACTCAGTAGAGAGACACAAGTTATAAGGTGTCATTGCAATGCTCTTATGAGATCATTGTGGACAGAGGTGATGGTAGTTAAAAGTTTAAAAATAAATTATTTATTGTGTAAATTAAAATCTTATAAAGAATTTACAGTCATTTGGATAGTAATCAAACTCATAGAAGCAGAAAGCAGAATGGTTTCCAGGATGCGGAAAGAGGGAGAAATGGGGCATTAGTGTTTAATGGGTATAGAATTCCAGTTATAGAAGATAAAAAGGTTTTAGAGATTGTTGGTAGCTGCACAACAATATGAATGTACTTAATGCATTGAACCATACTCTTGAAAAAAATTTAAAGTCAGTCACAGCAAATCTTTATATATGTACTCACGAAGGAGCAATATCCAGATGGCTGATGCTAAATCCTGAAGAACAAAAACCTCCCAGTGTTGTTGATATAGTTAGGAACGCAACAGCCAAAGAATAATCACACCCTATAAATCCAGCTGCTACCAGGAATACCGCCGGGCCAATCATTCCTGGAGTTAAAAGACCAAGAAAGACCAAGGCTTGATTAGAAAGATGAGACTTTTAGTTACAAAAGAAAAGCTCCAGCATTAGTATTTCTTCTATCTTTTTGTTTGTTGTTTTACCTTGTTGTTGTTGTTGTTAGGTCGAGTCAGTGTCCAACTCATAATGACCCTACATACAACAGACAAAACGCTATTGTGGTGTTTCTCTGCTATTCATACGCTGATTGTTTTCAAAGGCTGATTGTTTTTTGGGAGTGGGTTGCTGAGTCCTTCTCCCAAGCCTACAGCACCTGGTGTTCCTAAGTGGTGTCCCATCCAAGTACTAACCAGGTCTGACCCTGCTTAGCTTCCAAAATCTGACAGTATGGCTGCAGGCACTGTTTTACCTTAAGAAAATATCAATCTGAAATTTGATGTTGCTGCCACCTACTGTAGAAACACTGAACTGCCTGGAAGACACAAGTAATGTAGATTCATCAGTGGAGAAATTGCTAGAAAACATACAGGCATAATACAACCAATGTAATAGTAAAAGGAAAACTTCATTAGGTGATGCAATTAGATCTGCACATGTACAGGACACAGCTAATAGTCAGTGTTAAAGATCAAGGAGAGAATGACTGAAATATATGGTTGTAGACAGAAGCAACAGCTGACACAGATGGTGATTTAAAAATTTATATAATCAAAGTAGGTAAAATAAATAATGAACTGTTGGGTTAAGTTAGAAAAGTGATCCATGTTGGTTCTAACAATTGACAAAATGTGTATAAATTATTCCATGTGATTAAGCATAAAATACAAGTAACAGCTCAGTTTTTCTGTGTGTCTACTGAAGTGCGATCCAATAACTCTGAGATAATGGAAATGCTGCATTTGTATATACAGCAATGTTGTTGTTGTTAAGTGCCATCAAGCCCAGTCTGACTCACCATATGTACAAAAGAATGAAACACTACCTGATACTATGCCATGTACATGATCTTTTTTATACTTAAGCCCACTGTTGCAGACACTGTTAATCCATCTAGTAGAGAGTCTTCCTTTTTTTTTGCTGACCTGCCACTCTCCTAATTATGATGACCTTTTCCAGGGCAATAGAAGAACTTATCTGAAAAATTTCAATTAAATTTAAATATCCCACATATGGCTAGTAGCTACTGTGTTGTACTCGGCAAGTCCACAGAAAGCCTAACAAGAGAAAATCAGATTGAATCCAAACAGAATTATTTCATTTGCACATGTGGAGTTGAAGGAACTAAACAGTGTTTGAACAGGACAGCATTTCTTAGTGGTAGGTGCTTAGGAGATGTTTGCAGAATTAATTGCAATCAGGTACTTTTATAATATAATTATTGACATATAGCCATCAATAACTTCTAAGGTCTCTAATTACTGGATATCTTAAAAAAGTTGAACAACTGTCCTAGATAGTTTTAAAATCTACCTTTCTGAAAGCAGAATCTGAAACATATGACTGCTTAAGATTCTTTAGACATCTTTGACTTATAGCTCCTCATTTGTTATAATGATGCTAGTAAAATTTTTGCAATTTGAAGTGTATTTGCTTAGAAAAGGGATGAAGACTTAAAAATATTTGTACTGCAAACTTACAGTTGAAAATAAAGTGATTTATAAAATTCTGGGGATGATATTCAGCAAAATAACTTTTTTTTTTTGTAGTTATAAGCTATGGTAGAGATCATAGGACATTATAAATCTTAATCCTCAAAATGCATGTTTCGAAAAGAAACATCTTACCAGGTACCATAACTCATGCCTGTAATCCCAGAAACTGGGGAGGCTGAAGCAGGAGGACTGTTTGAGGCCAAAGACAGCCTATGTAACTTAGTGAGACCCTGTCAGAAAATAGAAAATAAAAAAGGGCTGGGAATACAGCTCAGTAGTAGAACACTTACAAAGTATGTGCAAGGGCCTGGGGTCAACACCTCAGTACTGCAAGAAAAAAAAAACCTTGCACAGAAATGCAGTAAATATATCATAGTGTTTTAATATGCGAACAAAATAAATGCCTATCATTTTTATTTTGCCTTGTTGTTGTTGTTAGGTGCCGTCGAGTCGGTATCCGACTCATAGTGACCCTCTGTACAACAGGGGAAATACTATTGTCAGTGCTTCTCTGCTGTTCATAGGGTTTTCAATGGCAGATTGATTTTTGGGAGGGGGTTGCCAGGTCCTTCTCCCAAGCCTACAGCTTCTGGTGTTTCCAGGCGGTCTCCCATCCAGGTACTAAACAGGCCTGACCCTGCTTAGCTTCCTAGATCTGACAGGATCAGATGCCACAGGGCTACAGCTGCAGGCATTTTGCCTTGTACTGTTTAAATATTTTGATAAAAGAAGAAATCCATATTTGGTCCCTGCCCCTGGTTCTTAGGACACAGCTCTTAAAACCTTGGAATCTCTGGAGTGATAACATTGTCTTCTGTTTGCTGATGAAATGACTGGTGACATTGGGACCCCTGACCCTAGGAAGTTTCTAGATAGAGGGTTTTTTTTTTTTTTTTTTTTTTTTTGTGGTACTAGGGGTTGAACCCAGGGCCTAGACCACTGAGCTGCACCCCCATCCCATTTTGTAGGTTTTATTATTTTCTGAGACAGGGTCTTGCTAAGTTACACAGACTGCCTCGGGTCTTGAACTTGCGATCCTCCTGCCTCCGCCTCCCCAGCCGCTGGGATTACAGGTGTGTGCCACGGCTCCCGGCTCTAGATAGAGTTTTGAAAAAAATTTTTTGTGTGCGATGTTGTCTCACTATGTTATCCAAGCTGGCCTCAAATTTCTGGGCTCAAGTCATCCTGCTGCCTCAGCCTCTCTGGTAGCTGGGATTACAGGTATGTACCACCTCAACTGGCCTTGGATCACTTCTGGATGGGGACTGGTTTCCAGAAAGACCAAGGCACTATTGGAGGGTTGGCACATATAGCCCCACTCTCTAATCTCTGGGGAAGTAAAGGGGCTGAAGATTGAGTTCATCACAATGGCCAATGATTTATCCCATCAAGCCTCCATAATGAAGCCTTCATAGAAACCTAAAAGTACAAGGTTTGGGCTGGGCATAGGGGTGTGTGTGCCCATAATCTCAGCATGCTGGGAGTCTGAGGCAGAAGGACCATGAGGTAGAGACCAGCTTGGCCTGCATAGTGAGATCCTGTCAAACAAACAAACAAACAAACAAATAAAAAAGTTTGGATGAGTTTCAAAGCAGCACAACACATGGGGGTCCCTGGAAGTGGGTGCGCCTGGGGAGGGCATGGAAACTTCATGCCCTTCCCATATCGCTTGCCCTGAGCATTTCTTCCATCTGGCCATCCATCTGTATCCTTTGTGACATCTTTTATAATAAATGGGTATATATAAATAGCCAGCCATGGTGGCACATGCCAGTAAATAACTTGGTGAAGTGGATGAGGCAGGAGGATTGTGAGTTCGAGGCCAGCCTGGACTACACCCTTTAAAAAAGGGCTGGGATTTAGCTCAGTTGGTAGAGTGCTGCTCTGCAGTATCTGAGGTCCTGGGTTTGATTCCCAGGCCGGCAAAAATGGGAGAAGGATGTGGCAATCCATTCCTGAGGCAATCCAGAAACAATCAGCCATTGAAAACCCTGGGAGAGTCCCTATGAGTTGGATAAGACTCTATGGCACCCAACAACAACATATATAAATAAAGTATTTATCTGAGCTCAGTGAGCCACTTTAGCAAATTAATCAAACCTGAGGATGAGTCATGGGAACACCACTTATAGTCAGTCACTCAATTGTACAGGTCACCATGTTTACAATCAAAACGGGGGCTAGGACTTCCTTGTGACCTGTGTATAATAAGAATTCCTTTGACCTCTTTTGACCTATGTTTTCTTTTTTAGTTTTTTGTTTTTATTTTTGTTTTGAGATAAGGTTTGTCCTGCTATGCAGACCAGACTGGCCTTGAACTCATGTTGATCCTCATGCCTCAGCCTCCCGAGTGCTGGGATTACAGGCATGCACCACCACGCCTGGCTCTTGACCTATGTTTCTATCTTATTGGCACTTATCTGTAAACCTGCACGATGCACCTCCTGGACTGATTTGTGATCTCATTTACTAAAAAGTTCCTTAGATAAAAATAAGTATACTAAAACATTTTTCCTTAATCTTTCAAATTCTTTGAACAATGTAACTTCAAAAACCACAGAGTTGAACAACATATATACATATATGTATTTTAAGACACTTAAATGTGACTCTCTTGAGAAGGCCAGACAGGCCCTTGATGCATCTCTCTCTCTCTTTTACTCAATGCCCATGCTTAAGTCCATACTAAAATCTTTTTTTTTTTTTTTTGGTAGGACTAGCTGGTGGAACCCAGGGCCTCACGCATGCATTGCAAGTGCTCTGCCACTAGGCAGCACCCCTAGCCCATTTTTCACTTTTTGAGACAAGGTCTTGCTAAGCAAGTTACCTATGGCCTTGAACTTGTGATCCTCCTGGCTCTGCCTTTAGAGTTGCTGGGATTACAGGTATGAGTCACAGCATCTGGTTTAAAATCTTAAAGTATTTTTCTTAGTAAATTCTTTTTTTTTTTTTTTCCCCAAAAAAACCCACATAGGTTACAACCTGGGAATTCGAATTGCCACCCTGAAATTGGGAGGGTGGCACTGAGATTCAGCCTTTAACCTGCAGGACCTGCTCTGTATGCTATCTCCAGGTGACAGTGTCAGGAATGAGTTATAGCACACCCAGTGGGCGTGTATCTACAGACACACCACCCTGGCATCCAATCTCATAAGATCTTAATAGCTAAGCAGAGTTCTGCTGGTCAGTACTTGGATGGGAGACTGCCTGGGAATACCAGGTGCTAGAGGCATAGGGGCTGGGGTTTGGCTCAGTTGGTAGAGTGCTGCTCTGCATTATCTGAGGCGCTGGGTTCAATTCCCAGCACTACAAAATGGGAGAAGGATGTAGCAATCCACTCTCGAAGCAACGGGGAAATAATCAGCCATTGAAAATCCCATGAACAGCAGAGAAGCAATGACATAGTAGTGCTGGGCATGGCACAGTATTAGGGAGTATTTTGTTTTGTTCTACATAGGGTCGCTATAAGTCGGACCCAATTCAACAGCTACAGTGTACTGCAGAACTGACTGTGCTGAGAAAAATCACATACACATTTTGGTGATCAGAGGTGAAGTGTTTTTGGTTCTGAATATTATGTTTACTGTGTGAGAGAGTAGGGAAACAGTTTTTTCTCCTCCTATCTCCAATAACTTCAAACCTAACAAAACTTGATTCACTTCACTTACCTATAATGGTAAAAATTCTGCGAACACTTAGAGTTGAAAAATTCCACTTTACCATTATGTTGTCCGCAGCTTGACCTGATAGGATCATACATAACCAAGAGCCAAAATAAGGCAATGCAGATAAAAACCCATTCTGTACGGAATAAGAAAATTTTAGGATTAATTGTGGTGGAAGCAAAACAAAAACACACATATTTATCACAGCCATCTACTACCATTTGAATACAAAACAAAAAATATATAACAATATGCTGTTAATGTTTATATAATCATGAGAAACAGATCTGGCTTTTGGCAAGATTATTGGATTCAGTTCAATGCAGCTCCCTAAGGGCCTGTCTCATAGGGAAAGAATCCCATGTTCAAGGTGATCTTGGATGTTACTTTGGAATCTGGGTTGTGGGACAAGATAAATCTTCCTACTAGCCTATGGGTCCTCTCTATTGAACAGTTTTTGTCTTTAATTTTTACTTATTTAAGATTCTTTTTATGTAAAATAAAATGAACGCACAGAAAACACATAAATCAAATATATAGCTTAATGAATTATTCTAAGGACCACTTATGTCAAGAAATAGAACGTTGGCAGCCACTCCAGTAGGCCTTCCATAGTCCTAGTTCAATCACAACCTTTTTCCTCTTGCTATAAGGAAGTATCATTCTTGTTAGAATATGGAGTCATATACATTTATCTATGGCTACATCTCTAAAAGACATTAAAGTTTAGTATCCTAGTAGGTTTGACTAAACTATAGTTGGGTCTGTACTTATTTAAGAATTTTTAAATGTCTTTTATATCTTTTAATCTATAAATTACCTTTAATTTCTTTTTTCTTTATAATTTATTTATTTAAGAACACAGGCCACATTTTATTTATTTTTAAAAGATCAGTGCCAAGTAAAACTATAACCCCAAGGAAGTATCTTAAAAATGAAAAAAGCATGTTCACACACACACACACACACACACACACACACACACACACACACACACAGAGCCCCCCTCTCCCCCTGAATCTGGGACTCTTTCTTGCTGATTTTTCCTCCATCATATTTTGCCTCTCATCCCCAAGCACTGTCTCTGCTACTTCCTTTTTTTAAAATCTGATCTCTCTGCTGCTTCTCATGTCTACTCTTCCTCTACTCACAATGAGGTATTATTCATCTCTTGTCTGGGCTACTGCCACAGCCTTCTACTTCCTGCCTGGGGCCCAGATAGATCTTCCCATTACCAATAATTACGTTTCATTATCTCACATGCTTCCCACTCTGATTGCCATCTACATAGAATCCTACACTACCCTGTCTCAATAATTCCTCAAAAGAAAAAACACAAGAAAGAAAAAGAAACAGTGATGCAGAATTAAGAAAAAATTAAAAAGGAAAAATGAGGATAACTAGTGACAGTAAACATGAAAAAACAAGCTAGCTTGCTTTTTTTTCTTTTTTTCTTTCCTCCTTCCTCTCTCTCTCTCTCTCTCCCCCCACCCCACTTTTGACAGAGTCTTGCTGTGTATCCCAGGCTGGCCTGGAACTTGCTATATCAACCAAGCTGGCCTCAAACTTGTATCGATTCTCCTGCCTCAGCCTCCCCAGTACTGGGATTGCATGTGTGTGCCACCACACTCAGCTACTTGTTTTTTATTTTTTTTTTATTTACTTTTTAATGCGTATGTGTGTGTTTTAACAACCATCCTAGTAGGTTTGAAGTAGTATCTTGTGGATTTGATTTGCATTTCTTTAATGACTAATGGTGCTCAGTATTCACATGTACTTACTGACTATTGAATTATGGTGCTGGAGACAACTATTGAGTATACCATGGACTGCCAAAAGAACCAACAGATCTGTCCTAGAAGAAGTGCAACCAGAGTGCTCCTTGGAAGCAAAGATGGCCAGGCTGCATCTTACATATTTTGGACATGTATTCAGGAGGGACCAATCCCTAGAGAAAGACATCATGTTTCAGAGTGGCAGGTCAGCGAAAGAAAGGATAACCCTCCACCAGATGGATTGAAATAGTGTCAACAATGGGCTTAAACATAATTAACAACGGGCTTAAACATAATTAAGATTGTGTGCCTGGCACAGAATTGGGGAGTGTTTTGTTCTGCTGCACAGAGGCTCACTAAGCCCGACTCCACTGGACAGCACCTAACAACAACAATTATTGGCCATTTGTTTATATTTGGAGAAATGCCTATCCAAGTTTTCTATTTTTGAACCTAATGCCTTGTGTATGGCATGCTAGGCCAGTGTTCTACCACTGAGCTATATTCCTAGTCCCTTGGTTTTTTTAGACAAGGTCTCACCCTGTAGCTCAGTTTGGCCTTGAGCTTGTAAGCATCTTGCTCCTACCTTCCAAGAGGTGGAATTACAGGCACGGGCCACCATGCTCAGCTTCTGTCCACTAAAAAATATGGATTGTGCTTTTATTATTGAGTTGTAAGAATTTTTTTTGAATGTTTAAATAGCTTTATTAAATACCAACATGTGGGTTGATATGTCTACCAGTGGTGCCATAAAAAGGATGTACATTTTGTTGTTGTTGTTAGTTGCCATCGAGTTAGGTCTAATTCATAGTGACCCTGTATACAACAGAACAAAACACTCCCTGACAGTGTGCCACGCCCAGCGCTATGTCAGTGCTTCTCTTCTGTTCATAGGATTTTCTATTTTTTTCTCCCTTTATTGGTAAATGTTGGTGGGGTACAGAGTAATATAGCATTGGTTTTTTCCATTATGCAACTATTACATCACTTTTGGTTATATTTTTATACAAGGTTTATGGGACTTTCTGACTAATATATAGTAAAACTCATATGCATATTTGGGTTATATTCCCCTATTTTTCTTATGTACTCATGAAGTTGCATTGTTTACATTGAGATTATCCTCTCTCCCTTTATCCCTCTACATTGATTCTACTCCTCATCCCACCTTCTGCAATCTTTGCTTCCCTTTGCTAGTTCCTTCCCTCCTTCTTTCTATGCTTTATATTGTCCCTTCTTTGCTAAGTTTAATTGTACATTTTTATATATTAACTTATATATAAGGATTCTTTCTTCTTTTAAGTAAGATTCAGCTGTAGCTGGGTATGGTGGTGCATGCCTGTCATCCTAGTGATTCGAGAGGCAGAGGCAGGAGGATTGCAAATTCAAGACCAGAGGTTGTCTGCATAATTTAGTGAGACTTTGTCTCAAAAAGTTAAAAAAAAAAAAAAAAAAAAGGGCTGAGGGTGCAGCTCAGTGGTATAGCATTTGCAAAGCATGTAAGATTGAGGCCCTGGGTTCAACCCCCAGCCCCGCAAAAAACAAAACAAAACAAAACAACAACAAAAAACCACATTCAGCTCCCACATATGAGTGAAAACGTGGTATTTCTCTTTTTGAGCTGGTGTTTGTTTGCTTAAGATGATGTTCTCCAGTTCTATCCATTTTGCTGCAAATGATATTATTTTATTTTTTATTGCTGAGTAGTATCCTATTGTGTATATGTACCGTATTTTTTTAGATCTATTCTTCTGTTGATGGGCACTTTGGTTGGTTCCATATCCTTGCTATTACGAAGAGTGTGACATTGAATATGGAGATTCAGGTGTCTCTGTGGTATGATGACTTATCTCCCTTTGGGTTTATTCCCAGTAGTGGTATAGCTGGGTTGTATGACAGTTCTATTTTTAGTTTTCTGAGGTATCTCCATACTGATTTCCAAAGTGGTTGAACCAATTTACAGTCCCACCAACAGTGCAAGAGGGTTCCTTTTTGTCCACAACCTCACCAGCATTTGTTCTTATTTGTTTTGTTGATCTTGGCCATTCTTAATGGAGTTAGGTGGAATCTCAGAGTTGTTTTGATTTGCATTTCCTTAATGGCTAGGAATGGGCTGGGATTTAGCTCAGTTGGTCGAGCACTGCTCTGCAGTCTCTGAGGTCCTGGGTTCAATTCCCAGCATGGGGAAAAAAAAAAAAAAAAAGGGAGAAGGACCTGGCAATCCACTCCCAAGGCAATACCAAAACAATCAGCCATTGAAAACCCTAGGAGGGTCGCTATGAGTTGGACACGACTCGATGGCACCTAACAACAACAATGGCTAGGGATATTGGGCATTTTTTCATGTACTTCTTAGCCTGAGGTATAAGAATTCTTAATACACTCTGAAAGCCTTTCTTCTTCTCTTCCTCCTTCCCTTCTTCCTTCCATCCTTCTTTCCTTTCTAGATGGGGGGGTCTCATTGTGTTGCCCAGGCTGGACTTTTACTCCCCTAGTACTGGGGATTGAATGCATCACCTTGGATATGCCAGGTAAATGCTTCACCACTGAGCCACAACCCCAGCCCCTTTAGAAAAATTTTAAAATTTTGAGGCCGGATCTTGCTAAGTTGTGCAGGCTGCATCTGCCCTTGAATCTGAGATGCTCCTGCATTCAAGCCCTCGAGTCGCTAGGATTACAAGTGTTTGTCCCAGTGCTCAGCTGCCCAGGATGGTCTTGAACTCTAAGTTCAAGTGATTCTTCTGCCTCCCTTTCCTGACTGCTGCAATTACAGGTGTCTGCCACTATGGCCAGCTCCTTTCATTTTCTTGATAGTGTCCTTTGATGCACAGAGTTTTTGTTTATTAGTTTTTGAGACAGGGTTTCACTATGTAGTCCCAGATGGCCTGGAATGAAGCCCAGGGTGGCCTCAAACTTGTGGTGATCCTCCTGCCTCTGCTTCCCAAGTGATGGGATTACAGGTGTGCACCTCCATGCCTGCCAACAGTTTTTGATTTTGATAATGTTCAGTGTACCTATTTTTCTCTTTGGCCACTTGTGCTTTTAGTGTCATTATTTAAGAAACCATAGCCTAGTCCAAAGTCATGAAGATTTATGTCTTCTAAGAGTTTTATGTGCTGAAAATTGAACCCAGGACCATACCACCCTGGCATCTGATCCCATCTGATCTTGGAAGCTAGGCAGGTTTGGGCATGGTTAGTACTTGGATGGGAGAACACCAGGAAATACCAGATGCTGTAGGCTTGGGAGAAGGACCCAGCAGCCCACTCCCAAAACAGTCCGCCACTGAAAACCCTATGAATAGCAGAGAACCACTGACATAGTATCAGACATGGCACAGTGTTGGATAGAGTTTTGTCTGTTGCACCTAGAGTTGCTATGAGTTGGATCGGACTCGACAGCGCCTAACAAAAACAACAAGAATTTTATAGTTTTAGGTCTTACATTTAGATCTTTCGTTTTTCTTTCACTTTGAAGGAAAATTTTCCTTAAAAACTATGCCACTCCAGTCTTTTTCATAATATCCTTAAAGACAAGATTTACCTTTAGATCCATCAATGTAGAGACAACAGAAACATACTAAATTTGGTAAATTAAAAAGGCAATTTTAGCCAGGCATGTGTTGCATAACTGTAATCCCAGGTACTCAGGAGGCTGAGGCAGGGGGATCATGAGTTCAAGGCCAGAGGCAGTCTGTGCAATTGAGACCTTGTCTCATAATGAAGGCCTGCAGCCATACCACTGTGGTGTCTGACCCCCTCAGATTTCCGAAGCTAAATAGGGTCAGTCTTGGGTAGTACTTGGATGGGAGACCACCTGGAAATACCAGATGCTGTAGGTTTGAGAGAAGGACCTGGCAACCCACTCTCAAAATACAACCAGCCATTGAAAACCCTATGAATAGCAGAGAAGCATGAATTGTACTGTTTCTCCTATTGTATGTAGGGTTGCTATGAGTCAGACAGCAGCTCAGTGGCACCTAACAACAACAAATCATAATAAAAAATAAAAAAGAGGCTTGGAGTGCAGCTCAGTGGTAGAGCGACCAGGATTCAATTCCCCAGTAAAGGCCTATCTTACATAGCTTTACAACTATACTTCTTCTAATGCCAAAAGAATGCTTTACAGCACCCTCTGCACAAGAACCTTGTTTCTCCCATCTTCCCCTCACAGCTGTCAGCACAGTGCCATTACCCTTCCTCTTAGAAGTAAGTACTGGCACTATCTGAATTTGTCATTTGATATCCTGGTATATTCCCCAGGACTAATAAGACCTTTATAGGTAAAAGTTACTCTGAATTAAGAGTTAAGAGTTAATGCAGGGCTGGAGTCTAGGCCAATGGCAGAGCATGTGCTTAGCATACTTGAGGCCTACACACACACACACACACACACAGACAGAGAGAGAGAGAAAGGAGAGAAAGGAGAGAGAGGGGGGGGGGAAAGAACAGTAGAGGTGAAAAGAGAAGTCTCAGCCTCGCGTGGTGGTGCAAGCTTGTATAGGCACTAAGGAATGGGAGGCAGGAGGATTGATTAGGAGTCTGACGACAGCCTAATGAAATCCTATCTCAAAAAGAAAAGTCAAAAGTCAGGCACAGTGGTGCATAGCTATAATCCCAATGACTCAGGAGGCCGAGGTAGGAGGATCCCAAGCCTGAAGCCAGATGCAGCCTGTGTCTAGCAAGATCCTGACCCAAAATGGGCTGGGGGTGCAGTCCAGTAGTACAGCACTTACACAAAGTATCTGCAAGGCCCTGGGTTCAACCCCTAAGCACTGCAAAAAATCAACCCAACACAACCCACCCCAACCCAAACCAACTAACCAACCAAAGAGAGAGAGAGAGAGAGAGAGAGAGAGAGAGAGAGAGAGAGAGAGAGAGAGGTCTGTAAAATTTAGTACAGCAGAGTAAAATGGAAGATACAAAATAACTGAATTTCATATAGATGAAAACAAATTCTGTGTTTAGTTTTAAAAAAATTCCTCTACGTAAGAAGGAGATGATTATTTTTCTTACCTCTTGAATATTGAACCTCAGGATCTCTTTCATATAAGTAGGCAATAATGTCAACAAAGTATAAAAAGTCCAGTTGTAAGAAAAATGTGCAACTACAATAGCCCAAAGTGGCAATGATTTTAAAATGGGTATCCATGGCACAGACTTCTGTGAAGAAAGCTGAAGAAAACAGACAAAATTGGGATAAACTATAACTGTGTTAATTCTCAGGCCTTATACTTTATTAGCCAAACTTAACCTAGAACACACAGAATATTAGCTTTGGTTAGTAAATTCAGATTTAATTAATTAGTTAATTAATTTTTGTGGTTCTGGGAAACGAACCCAGGGCCTTGTGAATGCTAGGCAAGCACTTCTACCACTGAGTTGCACTCCTAGCCATAAATTCATATTTTAAAATCAACTCCTTTAAAATATTAAATAGCAAAATACATAATAAATGTTTAGTTGTTTTATTTTCTCAAAAAATATTAACTAGTGAGTCCATGATTCAGATTAGAGGAAAAAATGGAATTATGGTCTTGGAGCTATAATGTCAACCCTAAACACTTCTCATGAATGTCAGAAGCCATATGCAGCATTAATTTCTCTGTAAAATAGAGAATAGTTTCATAATCACAGTCAAAGGTTGATATAAGGATACACGAAAAATCAGAAGGACCTACTAGACTTTAGATTTCAGTATCGAATCTTTCAACTGAAAAGTTGAACTGAATCGTTCAATTGAAAAGATTTATAAGAGTTGTGCAAGCTGGGGGTGGTGGTGCACACCTGTAGATCCAACTTCTTGGGAGGCTGAGGCAGGAAGATCATTTGAGCTCAGGGTTTGAGACCAGCATGGGCAACATAACCATTTCAAAAAAAAAAAAAAAAAAAAAAAAAAAAAAGAAAAGAAAGAAAGAAATTTTGCAAGAGGAGGGGCTTTATATGTAGCCATATGTAGTAGTGGTCTTTATGCACTGGGTTGAAGAAAGATATATTAGAATTTCCATTTATATTCATTTTTGTTCTAAAAAGAGAAACTGAAACTCTACTAATATTTAATAGGACAGCTGGAGTTGGTCAGATAATCACATACAGTATGATTTCCCCAACTCAGAGGGGTTAGTAATGGCATCTTCACTTGGTTGTCTGCCCTCAGTGTATCATGGCATAATCTGCAGTTTATAGTTTATACCTGCCTATATAAGTGGATTTACAGATTTGAAAGCCAGTTTTAATGAAAACAAGCTTCATAAAATTGATAGTGTCTTCAAAAGATTACTACAGAGCAAGTCAATAGAAGAAAATTCTAATAATATAAACACAATGAAGACCAAGAAAAATATCAGAGCTGCCATTTTTTCTACTGAGTCTTTGTTAGCTACTTTGCAAAGCAAAATGATGGCATATCATCAAATACAACACATTCAAACACACTGTTCTCATAAGACAACATTATTATTATTATTATTACTATTATTTTGCAGTACTTGGGGGTTGAACCTAGAACCTTGCACATGCTAGGCAAATGATTTGCCACTGAGATGCAATTCTAGCCTCTTTTTAAAATTAAAAAACATTTTTTCAACGCTGGGTGCAGTGGCACACACCTGTAATCCCAGCGGCTTGGGAGGTAGAGGCAGGAGGATTGCAAGTTCGAGACCAGAGACAGTCTGTGTAACTTACAGAGACCCTGTCTAAAAAGTAAAAAAAAAAAAAAAAAATTCCAGTAGTGGGGGTTGATAAGGGTCTTGAATGTCCTAGGTAAGTGCTCTACTACTGAGCCACATCCTCAATCCCTTTTTTATTTTTTATTTTGAGATAGGGTTTCTCTAAGTATTGCATGCTGCCTCTTGGCCTTGAACTCTCAATCCTTTTACCTCAGCCTCCTGAGTTACTGCGATTACAGGCATGTGCTAGAGCACTCAGCACACAATTTTCTCAAATCTTGAGACAAGGTCTTGATAAATTGTGCAGGTTGCCTCTGGCCTTGAACTTGCAATCCTCTTGTCTCAGCCTCTTGAGTAGCTGGGATTACAGGAGTACACCATGGTGCTCAGTTTAGCCATTATTATGTTAACAAATTATTATTTATAAGTGACAGCAAAAAAATTCCTATTAAAATTTATGTATATAGTATTTTCATTTTTTAAAAATGCTTTGTATATACTCTATGACGTGTATAAGTATAGTGGTAAATGTACATAATTTGTGAATAAATACAAATACATTCAGATTGTAAACCCCCCACCTGTTGATTGCTGGATTACATGAGCAAGAAAGCTGGGAGATCACTGGCTTGGGGCATCAAAGTTTTACATTTTCTCCCATCCAAGTACTAACCAGGCCCAACCCTGCTTAGCTTCCGAGATCAGACGAGATCGGGCACATTCAGGGTGGTATGGCCGTAGATAGAGTTTTACATTTTCTGTATACTGAGCTTCTCTGGTTCCTTTCTCAAAAACAAGAGCAATCTATGTCTCTGTCTCTAAGGTTCACTGTTATTTCAAAAAGAGGAAGAACCAGTATTAAGCTTCTTGTGGCCTTATTACTAGGGACTTTTTATTTGACATCTTGGTAGATAGGCTCTTTTGTTTCCCAGTATGTAACAAAGATATAAGGGTATTAGGGAAAAGCACACTTATTCTTTTGCTTCTTTTTTTTGGAGACAAGGTCTTGTTGTATAGTCCAGGCTGGCCTAGAACCCACTATATTAGCTCAGGCTGGCCTTGAACTTGAAATCCTCCAGTCTTCACCTCCCAGGTGCTGGGATCACATGTGAGTGTCACCGCAACTGGCTGCATTTGTTCTTTCATGGCAGTGGCTCTCAATTCTAGCTGTACCTCAGAAGTACCTCCAGCATTGGACTCTACCCTAGACCTACCGAATAAACAAAACAAAACTAAGCAAAACAAACAAACATACAAAAAATCTGAATGTAGTGCTAAGGAATCTAAATTTTAAAAGGCTTCACAGGTGATTCTATAGAGCAATAGTTCCTAAATTTTGCTGCATAATAGTATCATGCAGGGAACTTTAAAAGCTCTGGGGCCAACATGCTGTAGACCAGTTAAATAGTTTGGAGGCAGTTGAGAGTTAGGCATCTATATTTTTTAAAGATCCCCAGGCAATGTGGAGCTGTAACCCAGTGGTACAGTCTTTGCCCAGAGTGTATGAGGCCTCTGGGTTTGATCCCTAAGACTACTAAATAAGTAAGTAAAATAAAACATAGATATAAACTTACTAGTTGATCTTCTAACAATTAATGATACAAAACCCGCAGCCATATTACTGTGGCATCTGATCCCATCAGATCTCAGAAGCTAAGCAGGGTTAGGCCTGGTTAGTACTTGATGGGAGACCACCTGGGAACACCAGGTGCTATAGGCTTGGGTGAAGGACATGGCAGCCCACTCCCAAAATGCAATCTGCTATTGAGAACCCTGTGAATAGCAGAGAAGCACTAGCAATAGTGTTTCACCTGTTGTACATAGGGTCGCTATGAGTTGGACACTGGCAGATGGCACCTAACAACAACAATGATTACAATGTAGCTATAAGATTCCTTTCATAAATAATATGTTTTATTTTCTAGTAATTAAGAAGAAAAAACAAACAAGACTCATTTGATAATCAGTACTCTAAAAGGTTTTAAATGACTTTACTTTTGGTGCTGGGGATTGAATCAAAGGGCTCATGCATGCTATGCAAATGTTCTACCACTGAGCCATACTCTCACCCCTAAAATAACTTTGAGAAGTAATTTTTCTGCTAGTAAAAAATGCCTTTAAAAAGGTCATATAGTTTTAATCTAGAAAAAGCTAAAATTCCTCAGAAATTATTTTGCACATTTATTTCATTTGCCTAGGGCAGGTACAACAGAAATACTTATTTTTAAAATTGGTATATCTTAATTCTGAAGGAAAAGAAGTTCTGAAATTATTTTTAAAATGAACCAAAGTCCATACCTGATTTTTTAATGATGAAAGAATGTATTCTTTTTCATAATGGGAGATTGTCTTGTGAGTTTCTGGTGTATTACTAACTAGCCAGATCCATAAAATAAACCAAACTATCCCAAGTATACCTTAAAATAGAAAAATAATAGTTAATTAAAATCAGAATATATCAACACCAATTTTTACATGTCTTGAAAAAATTATAACTCTAAATTCAATATAAAATTAGATCCAGTTTCAAGTTCCAAACCATTAATGGTACAATTGTTCCAACTATTATTTCCTATACATTTTGAAGAAAACAATTATTTTTTTTTGAGACAGGATATCACTATGTGGTCCAAGATAGTGTTGAACTCATGGTCCTCCTGCCTCATCCTCTTGAGTGCTACGATTACAGGTGTGTGAGACTATACCAGGTCCTAGCAAGGATGTTCTTTGTTTGTTTGTTTCAGACAGGGTCTTGTTATGTAGCCCAGGCTGGCCTTGAACTCTTGATCCTCCTGCTTCAACCTCTTGAGTGCTGGGATTATAAGCATGTGTCACCATACCCAGCTCAGACAAACCTTTTTGAAAATAAATTTCTATAATCTATGTATTTCCACAGGTGTGTGCTTTATTTATTTGTCTTAAGGTTTTCTTTCTCTTTTTCCTTTCTTTCTTTCTTTTTTTTTTTGAGTCAGGGACTCACTGTGTAGCCCAGGATGCCTGGCACTCGCTATGTACACTAGACTGGCCTGGAACTCAGTATGTCGCCTTGCCTGACCATGAACTTGTGTTGATCCTCCTGCCTCAGCCTCCTGAGTGCTAGGATCACAGGTGTGCACTGCCATGCCTGGCTTTCTTTGTTTTCATTATAGATATATGTCCACCATGAAATGTCTATATGAAAATCTAATTTATTAAAAATGTGTATGCCTTTATGAATTTGTTAAAAGAAATATTTTCACATTAAATGAGAAGAAAAAATAGATTAAAACTCCAAGTAAGAGTGCCCTACTTTGATTGAGAAGAAATATTTTCCAAACACACATTTTTATAATACTCAAGATAGTAACTTTGGATAATGTGATGTTTAAGTCCAGGATTCAACAGCAGTTTTTACTGAGAAATATTCCAAATCTAAGATCAAGTCATAATTTGGCTAGATCCTTTTAACCACAACAACTTGAAAAACAGGTTATCTGTGTTTTAGAATTTTGCATATGAAGAAATGATTACTTCAGTGAGTTGGAACATATACTTTTAACCAATTATTAGGCTACTATTATCTTTTGACTTGTTAGATTAAAAATTTAAACTTACCAAAAAAATAGAAGACATAAGTCCAATTCATATAGTAGCAAATTAGTCCAGAAAGAGGAAGGGAAATTACTGTCCCAAGCTGTGCTCCTAGAACAACATATAACACTCTATAAACTTTAGGAAAAGACGAACAAAGAAGGGACTGGTCTATAGCCTAAAGAGAGTAGGAAACAGTGGATAAGGAACAGAAAGAAATCTGAAGGAGCTGCATTAGCCACATGGAAATGTAAATAATCTACCATTATCTTAAAGGATCATTTCCTAGAAAACCTACAATGAGCAAAACATATCCATTAATATAGTTATATTAGTTATAACTATGTAGCTATTGATGAATTAGGAGGCATCATTCAATAGAGGATTACAATATATTTTAATTTTAATTATTATATATTTTAATATATTATATATTATGTATTATATACTATATATTATATATGTATTATAAAATATAACAGTATATATTTTTAATTATTATATATTTTAATATATAATTACAATATATTTTAATATAAGAGCTGGGCATGGTATGACACACCTGTAATCCCAGCACTGGGGATGCTGAGGTAGGAGGATCATTGAGTTAGAGGCCAGAGGCAGCCTGAGCAACTTAGCAAGATCATGTCTCAAAATAAAAAAATAAAAAAAGAGACTGGGGTTGCAGCTCAGTGGTAGAGCACGTGCCTAGCAAACTCATGTGTTCAAAATCCAGGTGTTTCTATTAGGTATTTACCCAAAGGGAGATGGGTCATCATACCACACAGACACCTGCATCTCCATGTTCAATGCAGCACTTTTCACAATAGCAAAGATATGGAATCAACCAAAGCGCCCTTCAACAGAAGAATGGATAAAAAAACTATGGTAAATATACACAATGGAATACTATTCAGCAATCAAGAAAAATGAAATAGGGTCATTCGCAGCAAAATGGATGGAATTAGAGAAAATTATTTTAAGTGAACGAACACAAGATCAGAAAGAGAAACAACACATGTTCTCACTCATATGAGGGAGCTGACTCAAAATTACAAGAAGGAAAAATCCTACTCAAAGGTCAGACCATA